>WEIT01027334.1:2396-13846 GCA_013389985.1 Dryoscopus gambensis
TGGCAGAAATTCACTGGGCAATAAATCTGAAAAATTTTTGTCAGACATTTAAATTGTTTCTCACATTGAGACTGGCTGTCCCATCTTGTGTGCATGACTGGAACCGTTCATGCCACCGGTCTTCACCCTTAAAACGGCATCTCCTCTAACTTATCTTTGGAGCATTTTCTCTGAGACCATTAATTTATGTATTTTGGAGGGGGGAAGGGAAGAAAATGATTAACTTTTCCTATCAGCTACACTAAAAATAGCCCTTTCTGAGGTGAAGTCTCAGAATTACCAGTCAGATGTAATAGAGATATTTTGAAATAATTGGCACATGCAAGAAATGAGAAGGGGGAAGGAAAGACAGGGATTTGGCTCAAAAATCAGTGAAACAAAAAATCTAATTACTTGGTACTGCTCCAGTAAGTTAAATAAATTATTCTTCCACAAGGGTTCTCCATGTTAATTGGTTTTTCTCTCCACATGCAGAAGACTGTGGAGTCTTCCTTCCACTCTGATCACTGCCTAGATTTCAGGAAGGTACTTTTTTCCCTTCCCAGCTTCCTGTCGTTCTTGGACAAGAGCCCTAGACAGAGTTAAACTCCCGTGCATGTAGCCAGTTGGGAAGGATGGTCTGCATCCTGCAGCTTTGCAGAGGTGGTGAAAAACTTCCTTCATCTTCCTTTCACTTGCCAGCTTCAAACTCCACTACTCACTGCTCTAATGGGCTTTGCACTGTTGGACCACTGGTTTGGAATTTGGCAGCCCCTCATTACACACAGCAGCTCATTTATAAGCCTGGTGACATCTCACTTGATACATATTTACACACAAAATTGCCTCAGTGTTCAGGTGAGACCACTGCTTTCTGTTAGCAGAAATATTTGCATGGATCAAAAAGTTTGTTTGCATTTGAAGGGCTTGGCTAAAATTTTTTCTTACAGTTGGAACGTTAGGGGGCCAGAAAGCAGTCAGATCTCATGAGCAATATTTGTGTGGTCACAGGAACCCCAGAATGTCCTGGCTGGCTGCTGTACCATCCTTCTCCCTTCAGCCTGAAAGCAGGATATGTATTTTGGCATTCCACTGTAGCTGTTCTGTGGTTCTCAGAGGTGTCACTCAATCTGTGTCATTCAGAGGAAATCTCAGCCTGCTCTCATCTACTCTGTGACTTGAAGTGTTGCACCCAGTGCACGTATAAGGAAAACCTCCAACAGGTGGCAAACAAAACTATTTTCAGTATGCAAGCACCAGCAATATTTTATTCAGCCTGAGTTGAATAACAATTTCATTTCAGAAAAGTTCTCTTTCCGTCTTTTTAATGCAGTATGTACAAGTGCTCTGCTAATTATCCTATGTGTTTCCCTTTTTGGGTAGATATTGATGAATGCAGGATCATCCCAGGGATTTGTCAGGGTGGCATTTGCTCCAACACTGGGGGAAGTTATTTCTGCATCTGCCCATGGGGTTATGTCACATCTGTGGATGGATCGTGCACGCCAGGTAGGTGCTCCAACCATCTGGCACTTCCACCCTGCCCCAGGGCCTCACTCTGTTGTCCAGGCAAACACAGGAATTGTTAATTATGCTTGTTTATTGAATCTGCATCTGATGAGCCCAAAAGTTAAGCTCACTTTGGTTCTAAAGGAGCTAGCATTTATCCTTTTATCCATTTATCCATTTATCCATTTATTACTTGCTGCTTCAAGTCCCATCTTGGATAGGTTAATTTAACCTTTAGAAATCAATATAAGGCACAAAAATAAACTCAAAAAGCATAAAGTAGCAAATGCTGATGTGCCACTAATTTGTCAGAAACAGATAATGAAGCAAACCAAGCATTGGATTTCAACAGATTGCATCTTTTACCGGACAGTTTGTTAATAGCTATCCCTACACTATAAAAATTTATTTGTTAATACCAGACAATTAATAGCTATCCCTACATTATAAAAACCCATTGTGCTTATTTCCACATATAGCAGTTTCTTATATAGAGGAGTGTTTGTCAAGTATGTGATATAAACCATTCTGATCAATTAACTATAAATACTGCATACCACATGTAAAAAACCTTAACAATTGCTAACAATAATGTATTTTCCAGATCTCATGTGGTTCTTCTTATTTCAGATATCTCAAACGTTTTTGTTCTCATATTGGGGAAGGGATTCTGAAGGGATTTCTGAATTACAGATAAATGATGATGTAAGCTAGTAGCAGCAAGAGACCTACAAATGATTTCAAATTAATAGTTTTTTAAACCATATAGCAATCTTCTGTCATTTGGGCTCGTCTAAGGAAAGCATCTTCAAATATATTGTGGCTGATGAGTTTTTTTTATGGGTTGTCAAAGGCTGAGGCCATTGGTGCTTTGTGAAAGAAGTTTTATTCTATGATTAAGTCCATAGCAAAGTCCATGGGCTAAAGCCCAGAGTTACAGTAAAGTCCAGTTTCCTAAGTGTTGGCAGCAGTAGTAGCGGCAGCAGCGAAGCATAGCAGCAGTAGCAGCAGCATAAGATGAAAAATGCGTGGTGGTGGTAACCCCTGAAAACGAACACATTATATTTCTAAATTACCCAATATGAAAATGACATGACCCCTGACATCACCTTTTCTGACCTATCCAGGCCAAGTTCTAATTTACGATGGTGGTTGTAATTTTTACCTAAAACATAGGAAAATGGATTAATCTGTTCTATCTAGGAATGGTAAACTGTTCTAGCTTTTGTTTTAGTTTTGTCTAAAGCAGAGTTAACTTTATCAAAGGTGAGGTATTGTGACTAGGTCTAAGGATTCTTGCTTTATGCAGTTTCCTTCTTATTCTTAAGACACTTAAAATATACTTCAGCTTTCTCAAAGCTGTAACTTATTCGCAGTTCATGCCTGTGTGACTTGATATATTCTTCCTCCCCCATATTCTCCGGCACCGAGGCCTGGATGTAGCAGAGTTAAGGGGAATCGTTGGAATGCAGGCTCCTGCTGGATTCCAACAGTGGCTAGGCTCAGGAATACTGAAAACCTCTGATATCCAATATGATCAAAATTTATATGGATTTTGTCATGTTTTACAATTTGATTTTTGAAGACAATTCCCAAAACCAGCTGCAGAAAAATTACATGCCCTAGTCCGCAAAGGGTAGGTCCTTATGTTACAAAGAAAATGTGTCTGAATGTTCTTGTGCTCTGTCATATTACAGTATAATTCATATACTCTAGAAGTGTAATTTCTCATTTACTTAGGGGAAAAGTGAGGAGTGTAAACCTTAATATGACGTATTTTATTCTTCCTAGTTTAAGATGAATATTTGCTTTCAAACAAAATATCAGGATCTGTTTGGTTACCGTAATTAGCACCATCTATTTTCAAATTAATTGAGCTTTACTTGTAGTCAACATTCAGGACTGTGACGATAAAAGATCATCTGTCCTTGAAGGAGAGTAGTTTTCACATTGCACTACTAAAAATACTGTTGTACTTTCAGTCTACAGAACAGAGCAGACTGCATAGCATTTATTCAGTTAGCTACATCTAAATGAAGGAAAAATTCTTTACATTAATTTATTGACATTGCTTTTGCTACACAGGAGATACATGAAGTATCTTGGGTTTTGCCATAATACGATTTTTATATATATGTATCTAGTTTTTATTTGTATTGCTTTGTATCTTTCATGTCATCCCTATTTGCTGTTAGATGGAGCAGAATTTAAGATTGAACGGTGGGTTAATGCCAGACTAATGCCACTGCATCTGTGTGATCCTGCAGTAAATCCAGTGTGGAATATGTGGGTCAGACAATTATGGGGTGCAGTTTGGATGTTGTGGGGATTTTTGGTTGGTTGGTTGGTTTTGGTTTCGGTTTTGTTTTTTTAATACAACTTGCAAAGCATTTTCATCCTTACATAAGGTGAACAAGGGAAGATAGCTTTGAGAGTTCATGTCACTATTTTTAGTTTTTGTTTTTAAATTAACCTCCAGATCAGAGAACAAGCACCTGTTTCTCCAGCACTGTGAGTGGCCGCTGTGCACAGGAACTGCCCGGGAGGTTCACCAGAAGGCAATGCTGCTGTGAGTCTGGCCAGTGCTGGGCCAGTGGCTCTGTCCCAGAGGTGTGTCCTGTCAGAGGATCTGGTGAGTGCCTTGCTGGTTGGCTGGTTTGATTTTCTCCTCATTTCTGTCCATTCTGCTTTGGAGGGAAGTCACTGGAGTGTTTTAAACTGCTTTAAAATGGAGGCTAAACAGAAAAAAAGAAGGTCATGGATTGCATTATTATTCATTTCCGTGTTTTTAATGCGGATACTACCATCTGTTAACCATTTTTCTTTTTGGTCCATGGTTGTTTGGCACTTGTTTCTTTAATGTCCTTTTGTTGACTTTGGAAGTAGTTTTTGAGAAATGGGTAAGATTTTGTTGTCAGGCTCAAAGAGGAAACGACTCTTAGGGTCCATAGTTAATTTTCATTTAAAGGAACAGCTGCTCTCTTGTTCATTGCATTTTGGGTTACTTTGAACTAGAATGTATCAGTTTTTTGAGTTGTTCTTTCAGCCCTGCTCAGGAAGCAATACTCCACATCCCTAGTGAAAGGTGTTTTCTTTATCAACATCTCCGAGAGACCAGGAAATTACAGGACTGCTGTCAACACATTAACAAGAAGGTTTCAACAAATATATGAACAAATATTTGTAAATTAAAGCATTCCTCTTTACTATTTCTAGTGTCCTTCCTAAAGCAACACCTGTCACAACCAAGGGACCTGCCTGAGGTTCGGAGTGGCAGAGGGAGCACGTGACATCAGGGAGAGGAGGAGTTGCCACCCTGTGTTTTGTAGCACACGAGAAAGCTGTATCTTCCTTTTGAGCTGCCTTTGAAAGGCTGACCTGGTCTGTGCTTCTCTGTGCCCTCCTGTCTGACAGATGAACACCGCAGGCTGTGTGTGGACGGTGCTCCTGCCAGAGGCGGCTCCCGGCGTGGTGGAACGGGAGGGAATGGGTTCCTTCCTGGGGGCAATGGCAATGGCTTCGGACCAAGAGGAGCAGGGTTCATTCCCATCCCAGGAAGCAACAGATTCTCCCCAGGTGTGGGCGGAGCAGGGGTGGGAGCAGGTGGTCAGAGTCCCACTGGAAGTGGCCCAATCATTACAGGGCTGAGTAAGTGCTTGCATTCTGACTTGTTTAACTCTTTTTTTTTTTACTATTCCTTCTGTTTTTCCTGTATTTTTTCTGCTTAGTCTGGATACAATATGGTGTTCTTAACACTTAAAAATGACTTTGCCATTCAAGCACATTTGAGACACCTCAGCTGGTACATTAGGAAGTTCAGGAGCCCTTTTTTCAACAAGAGTTCAGATGCAGGTTTTTGCTTGACTGCAGTTACAGAGTCCCTGAGCCTGTGTTGTTCCTGTTGAGGCATCTTTGTCAGCGCTTACAAAACTCCAGATTTCTAAGGGTTTTCAAAAAACCACCAGGGTTTAAAATAAACTGCCCTCTGTATTTTCTCTTCCAACTGTAAAATCTACTTATTCTGCAGAAACACTGCCTTGGCTGGAAGCCCAAGGTGAATAATTTTCTGGCAGAAGTCTCATGGATGTAAACATTGCTTATGACATGTGTAAACACATCTCTGGGATCACAACCATAGAGATCGTAAAATGCAAGGAGTACTATTAAGACAGGTACTCCAAAAACTGCTTCGTCTTTTACACAAATTGTGGCTTGTCCATGAGTTCACTGACAGTCTCATCAGGCTATACACAGAAATGGTAAATCATATTTAAGACTGTTTGCCTAATGCGGTTTCTATTTCCAAGAGCTGTTTGTTGTTGTTAGTTTACTGTCATGTCAACAGATAGTGCTTTGAAAAATATTTTTTTATATATTTGTGCACCTTATAATATCCTTTCTGAAGCCAAGTATAGTATTCATACATACTTCCACTTGAAAATCTGAATATTTGTCTCTTGTTCTGATTTTTTTTCTATTAGCAATACTCAATCAGACAATAGACAACTGCAGGCACCATCCCAGCCTTTGTCTCAATGGACGTTGTATACCAACCCCCTCCAGTTACAGATGTGAATGCAACATGGGATATAAGCAGGATGCAAATGGGGATTGTATTGGTGAGTGCATATTTCAAAATCCATTATTCTAATATCCTCCTGCTTAAAATCTGGGCATTTTTAAAAAAAGAAATCATACTAATTTTAATGGTACTACTCTTTAGAAAGAGAGTGCAAAGACCATGCTATTAGTTGCACTAGAATAATTTAAATTCTCATAGAGAATTTAAATTCTCTCTGTTTTCTTACCAGGGAAAAAAAAATCTTAAATTGCAAATATTGGTATTGACTATTCCTATTCCTGTGCTTGAAGGCTGTTTCACATTTTTGTCACATTCAGTAAAGTAAATTCTGTTTCATGTCTTCTTTTGTTATGCTCACACAGCTCCACTTTTGGGATGTCCTATTGTTATGATCAAGATGATGAAGGGTAAAATTTATGTTTTGCCTCCCCATAAGGATTAATGACAATTTGAAAGATATGAAATAATTTAAAGATTGCATTAATTAAATTCTGGTTAAATTTGCATTTCATATGAAAACACAGAATGTTAACTTTATATAACAAGAACTGAATTTGGGATTCTGCACTTTTATTCAATTACTGTGGACTTCACTATTGCAGTGTCAAAACCTCATCAGTTATTTCAGAGAAAATACAAGATTTGGGGATTCTTGTGGGGTAGTCATGAGGAGAGGAAGCTGTTGTGCAGGATACAGCTTAATTAATACATAGGATCCTAAATAAAAAGTTCTGGTTATATTTTGGATTGAACATTTGCTTACCGAGTCTTAATAAAGAGATATGAGATCTGTGAATGAAAAATATCATACAAGAGCTTGTTAGCAATAGGCTTGCCTCACAGAAACTGTGTTTTTAGAATCAGTTTATAGTGTGTCTGTGGATTGCAGGTCCCCTCTAACTTGGCTGTTCTCTTGCATCAGAGAGATTGTACCTACACAACTTCTGGCCACTATACAACCCTATCTTAAGAAAACCCAGGCGACAGAGATTCCACCACTTTCTCGAGCAATAGTCAAATATCCAGAAAGTTTTCAGAACATCTAATTTAAGCACTATATTTTGCAAAAAAGTTCTGCTTATTATTTCTTGTCTTATCCTCACTATACAAGGAAAGCAGTTCAGTCCCTTCTTCGTTTCACTTTTTTGTACTTGAAGATTGTTACAGTTCTTCCACATTGCCCTTTATGATATAGCAAGCCTGAATTTTTCAGCTTTTTTATTTGGGTGAGAGTTTTCTGTACCTCTGATCTCTGACTGGGAAATGCAAGGGGCTTAATCTTTTGCTGCATCCTTGGGCCTCAGGAGCTATAATCACATTGTGAGTGGGGAGTAGGAGTTTTGTGATGTCCATCTTACATGGTTGTACTTTCTTTAGAGAGCATGGAGAACTCTGGCTCATTTTTTAGAGCACTAAATTTTGCATCACTGAAATCAATAATATTTTAACTCTGGTTGACCTTGACACTCAAGGACTATCTGGTGTGTTGAAATATCTTGTCTTGTTGGAATCTAGTTCACATCTTGTATTCCTGTTTTTGTCACTTGAGGGTCAAGGTGAAAATAACATCTGAAGCACACAGATGTTTGTTGCAGCAAGTAGAGCTAGATGAACTTAAAATTTTCTTGGTTTTCAGTTGTTATTGGAGTAGGACAACAATCTGTGGTTTAAAAGGCCCATCAGCTTTAGATGTCTGGGTGCTGAAATTGATCGACAGAAAAATATAATGTGTTCTTGATAATGCGGCTGGCAGTCTGTCCCTGTCTCTCCTGTGGGGCCACCCTGCAGGCCACTTTTGCCTGGCAGTTCCCCTTCCACTCCAGGCCTGTGATAATAGTGAAGTTGTATCTAATTTTCAATTTGGGGTTCAAATGCCTGAAAACTGTGAGGTTAGGTGGATAGCTGCATGGGGAAAAAAAAAATGGTGACCTGTTTAATTCTCAAGCATACAGGTATGTGCCAGTAAAAAGGTGTATTCACTTAAGGAACTTGATCTTTATTTTGCAATGGTTACCTAACCATGAAAGAGTAGACTGAAAACAGAGACAATTTTGGATGCACTGGGACCAAAACAGAAATTTCAACTGGTTTAACAAAAGCAGAAGGTGCAGTGCCAGTACTGTCCCACATTGAAAGAATGGGAAAAGACCCCCAAAATGGTTTAAAAAAAGTTTAAGTGTCATTTTGCCCATTTTTTTCCTGCATGAAATGAATCAGTCATTACTAATTTCAGCTCTGCAGTGGTTTGCCTTTCGAGTAGCTGCTTGAATTCAGAAGATGTTCTATAAGAGAGTTATCAGAGAGTTTTATAACTCTCTGAATTATGAATAACTCTGTGACCTCTATAAATAACAGAGCTTTGTTTCACTGTTATTTTCTAATTGTATCATGAAGAAGTAGCCACACTGTATCTTAGGTGGCACATTGAATTTGGGATTTGTGAATAGTAGTTGCTGCAAATTACACAGAAAGTTTCTTGCAAATATAGGCAGGAATTTAACTGCAAGGATTTCATGTGTGTGCTGATACATAGTAAATGAATTTAAAGGCTTGCTTGAATCTAATTTGAATATTTATCTTATTACTGAAAGAACAGTCTTGGGGCATTGGAAGTAGTTCACTGTATGGCCTAGGTCAATGGGACATAAATGAACACTATTTCTGTACTTCTCTATCTGCCTGCTCCCAAAGCAGTAAATTAAGGATCCAAAAATGGTTATATATTTTTCTATAGAGTTAAATTAAAGTCATACTTCAAGATAATCCTGCCAAAACAAAAAATTATGGTTTTACTTATTGTTTTCTGACCATTATGCTGTTTTCACAACAGAACATGCCTGATGGGCCAAGGACCATGAGTGTCTGAAGTGATCTGACTCTGAATGGTCAGTCCTTATCTCCAAAATGATACACAGCTTTAAGTTTATTACCTTTCCCTATTCATTTCTTTTTATAAAAACTCTGGATAAAAGTGTGGAGACTTTAAAAGAAGTGGCAGCAAACCTGTAGCTGTGCTATGTTGAATTTAAGTTGTCTTATCAATACAAATATCCCTATTTAAAATTTTGTAATTTATCTCCAGACTCAGTGCAGTAAGTCTTTTAAGGAGGGTTTTGGAAGTTTCCTACTGTGCCTAAGAGAGTTCTGACAATTGTTAGAGATGAAAAACTGGAAAGCGGAGATACGTGTGAGGCAAGTGCTGAAAGAGAAATATTTGACATTGGATGGGGTATGCTGGGAGACAGAATAAATGGGTTAAATATCTCTGTCTCAGATGTTTCCTGTTTATACTGCTGGAATATGCATGCTTTCAATGCAAACTCAAAGCCAACAATTCCTTTATATTAACATAAATTTGCCATTTCCCTCAGTTATCAAGAGCTTATAAAAATAAGAGCATCTTAAGATGCATATTTCCTGTGGAAGTCATGTGATGTACATGGATTTTGGAAGGATTTTCGAAGCTTAAGTCAGCTGTTTCATAGAGGAACTCTGCATTCCTGCTGTAGAATTTATAAACCTACAGAGAGATCCTTTCTAGCATGAACATGGGCTTTTTTTGAAGCAAGTTGAAGTGTGTAATAGAGAAGGTCCTAAATCTCAGTCTCTATGGGAAAACTAAACAAAATAGATGAGTGTTGTATCTAGTATTTGTAAGTTCCCCCTGCCCTCCCTTATAATAAAGAAAGATATATATACTGTGAAGTCGTTTGATTTAGGGCACTTGACAAAAAATCTTGTCAAGATGTGATTCAGAGTTTGGTGTTCTGTTGGTAGCTGAGGACTTTGTTCTGAAGGGGTAATGTGCAATCCTCCTTGACGCCTCCCCATATCAGCTGAGCACTGAGGAAAAATCACCTCTCATGAGAAATGCCCCCCACTAATGACAAAGAGCATCCCAACAGCCAGGCATGGCGGAGAAACGTGAGAGCAGGGAACTACTACAGTGACACAGACTGGCATGTAAAGATGCAGTTATCTCTGTATTTACCATCCTGAATTCCCCTTTTCTTTACCTTGTTTCAATTCTTGTGGTTTTACTGCAGTGGTGGTGCCATCAGCGGGTATGCGAATGTGAATGACCTAATTATGTGTGAGGGGAGGCATTTGATTCTTCCATTTGCTTTCCTTTATTCATTTAACTATTTACACAGATTGTATCTGGGCACCAAGAGTGGGGTAAACCAGGCCATTATATCAGTGACTTGTGTAAACACCGATCTCTTTGTTATGTACCTTGATGCTCTTGGTTTAAACTTTGTGTTCATCAACACAGTAATTCCTGTTAAATATATGGTCTTATTTATGATTGAATTACAACAAAACTAACGTTTTGCCATCTTCTATCGTGAAGTTATTAATGGAACAGTTTGTTCTAGTAGTATGCATTTATTTAACATAAATATTCTTGTGAGTTTAATTTCTTATTCCATCCTGGTATTCTCAAGATGTCATAAGCTAAATCCTAGATCCAGATTTGACAAGGGATGAGTGGAAATGATCACGAAAATTGCCCTGGGATTTTCCTGGTGTTTCTGGAAGCATGCACTGTGAAATGCATGGGAAAATCATCATTGTTAGGAACTGATCAGCAGTGGGTTCAGAGCGTATGGCAGCTTTCAGCCAGATGCCAGAAACTCCTGCGTATCACCACTGGCTTTGTGATGTTAAAAGACTGCCTAAATGAAGAGATGAGTAATTACAAATTCATTGTAAATGAAATGAAGGGCCTAGCTGGAGGAAGAAGTCAAATTAGCAAAAGTTATTGATAAAGAAATGATGGATTTCATCAAGGGGTCCATTTGTAACCTGTAAATTGAGCTCTAGCAGAGCGTAGCTGCTTAGGTCATCCTCTAGGAGCTGCAGGGGGGACTGAGTCAGCAATCCTGCCCTGCCAGACCAGTGGGATACACCCACTCTCTTCTCTGGATTACAGTGGGCAAGGGTCCTGGAGGGTTTACAGAAACATACTGGGGAGAACAATCGATGTTATTTTAGATCTGGGAATAGCTGTCGTGAGCCAAAGACATGTCTGACTGTTAGGTACTGGGCATCAAATTTGGGACGGGTTCTTGAAAGGAACTGTTAAAGTTTTCAGAGCCCCATGTCAAATAAGAGTTATTTCTGAGCAGTTAACTAACATTTAAATTGGTTAAAATGTGTTTGGTTGCACCCAAATAACAAAAACCTTCAGAAAGGTAAGTAAGGTACATTATAGAACAGGGTTAGATTAAATCTGGCATCACTCAGTGCAAGGACTGGCATTGAGGATGCAGTAGGACATAAATAAGTGAGATATGGTGCACAGACTGTGGTCTCATTAAGAATCCCTCCTGCTGGTGTGCGGCCCCTCCTCCTATTTTTACAATAAACATGTAGT
>WEIT01027336.1:3527-15785 GCA_013389985.1 Dryoscopus gambensis
CCGGGGGGGGGGGGGGTGGAGAAAGAGAGAACTCAATGTAGACAAGGAATGGGAAGCCAGTTTCAAAGCCTAGTGATTTATCCTGAAGAGCAGACTGTCATTTTAAGCAGCCTCAAGCCAAGCTTGTTTTGGGGACCTGCTATTTTGTCTTAATCCCAGTATTTTAATTCTTTTTTCATAAGCAGTATCTAGGATATGAACTTTGAACGTGTTTTGCCTGATTAGTGTGGGACAGGTGTACAGATAGGGTTGAATAAATGCCGTGAAAATGTTGTAGTCACAAAATGGCTATAGATGTCCTAATTCCAGACACTCAGCATTATATATTAGACAGCAGCTCTGCTCAAACAGTAAAAGAACACGTCACTATATATCCCCGTCAGATTAAAAAACTAATTTGAAAAGATTAATGTATTCCATTCCTGTTAGCCTGAATCAGATACCGCTGTGCCTACAGCAGCATTGCCTCCTGATTATTGAATTTTTATGGCCTTGTAATTAATTGCAGATTCCCTGTTTTGTTCTATTTCTTTTTCTCTGACATTTTAATTTCAACAAAAAGCAGCGGTCTCCATGCAGCCTCTCTCAGGAGATCCTAATGGCCTATAAAACAAAATGACTTATAGATATGGCACCCACTTCAGTTGGCTAGCGATTGTTCGAAACCTTGCTGATCATGCGGAATTTAATTTTTTCCCTTCCTCTATTGTACTTATTTCTTGTCTATTAAATTGCAGCTCCAGTGTCCTGACTAACAAATGGATGGTAACAAAGTGCCACCCTTCTGTAATATATTACTGTTGCCACATGCAAATTTTTTTCTTAAAAAATTACAGTTCATTTTATCTAATTATAAATGAATAAATGACTCTTGCACATGAATAGAATATTCAGTCCTTGACTCTGCATGTGAGAATTTTATGTTCTGGTAAATCATTTAGATTTATGATAGATTTAAAGAATCAAATGTGTTTTAGATTCATTTTGCATTTTCTCTGTTTCCTCCTTCTCCCCAAAATACAGGAATGTGCAAAAATGATTTATTTCTGTGCTGTAGAAAGGCATGTTAGCATGACTTGCCATCTCCCAGCGAAACTCCTGGAGTTACTGAAGGCTAGTAGGAGTGAATTATTGTTATTTATGTTACAGTAGTGCCTTGAGATCAGAACTCCATTTTTCTGGGCACTGTACCAACACATAATAAAAGATCATCTTTGCCCAAAAGAGTTTATAATCAAATGAAAGCATCATCAAAAGGAGAACTGCAGGTGGGTTGTATCTTGTAAGGGAGAAAAGAGTGGTAGGAATTGGCAGTGCCAGTGCATTGGGGGATGTCAGGCAAGGCTGTTGTGGTGCTGAGGATGCCCTAGCCCAGCAAAGGGCTTGACTGTGTGGGCAGCAGGGATGATGAGATGACAAAAACCTGGGATTGCCATAATGCATCCTGCAGAGGTGTTATAGACTGGTGTAAGTGTCATTTCTGCTCTCTGCTCTGTCTGCACCTTCCCTGTTTGAAGCTGGCTCAGTGGATCTTCATGTTACACCCGCTGGGCTGAGCTGTTGTTTCATTAGCACATTCCTTTGCTGTGCTCCCAGGAGCTCCTGGGCAATGTCCCCTCTCAGCGGTGAAGTACTTGTCAGAGCGGTGGGGTGTGAGGTGGCTGCTGGGGTAGCAGGGCTGTCTGGGAGCTGCTGCTGAAGAGCTTGCATGAACTAATTTCAAAGCAGCCAGCTGAAATGTTTGTAATCTGACCGCAGCAGCACTAAGCTTGGCATTGGATGTGAAACCTGCTTGCAAAACAGAGTGAATCAGCCCCCACACTGCTAAAACAAGGCTGTTCTTAGAATAGACTAAGTCTAGTTTTCCACAGACATACCTGTCTCATAACAATGTCTGAAGATTGTGAAGGTGTGGTGACCACAGCAAGTGCTCAGCTGTGCATACCCTGTTCCAGACAAAGTGCTCCTGTCTCCATGCTAAGCTTGTAGCCTTCTCCCCAGGCTTGGAAATTAGATGTAAAGGCATGTGTGGGTGAGTGAAGTAGAGTGACAAGAAGTTACTGATCCAATTCAGCATGTATTATCTTTTAAGTACAAACTTATCTAAATGGTAGCACTTAGGGGGATAGTCAATACTGACTGTAAATTCCTACTGTTCCCACACTAGAAATTCCTATAATAATAAAAAGATGGTTTTGCTGGATTGGAACCTTGCTTGCTGCTGCTTTCAGCTCCCTTACCAAAATGCAGGCAGTAATCTTTTCATAGCTATTGTGAAATTAGGGAGAATTCCTGACAGGGATGGAAATTTTGTATTTCTAAGAGGAGAGATATCTGTTTTCCATCATCTATTCTCTTTCATGGGTATGTATAATTCAAACAGACAAAAAAATCTCTACCAACATACTCTTCCCAAATTTAAGAAAGAATAGTTTAGACAAAACAGCCCTTGTAAATGTTAGTATGACCTTTGCTCCTCTTCTGTGCTGCCTTTTCATAAGGTATCAGTGCAAAAGCTATTCTACATGTTCATTGTGCTAAAAAAAGGACTTCCTTCCATCTCTGTTCCTAATCAAACCAATCTGGACTGGCATCCTTTACCTGGAGTGTGCCATCCAGTTTGTTTGGGTGTTGAGGGTTGAACCCCCTGTTCCCCTGGGGGGAGGGGGCTCTGGGATGGCAGCAGGTCTGGGCATGGGGTCTCCCCTGTCCCTGCATCTCCCCTGGTCACATGTACCCCAGATCTGTGTTCTGATTGGTCCCAAAATGTTCCCCTGGCCCGAGAGAACTGGGTTCTCGGAGGCTTCTCTAGTCTGAGTGCTGGCTTCAGCCATGTGGCTGGAAATAAAGATCTGTTGAAATATCTACAAAATGAGCCTTTCCTGATTTCTTCTATGGCCCAAGCTGTCTCCACAAGGTTGCAAAGAAAGTGCAACGCAACATTTGGGCATCTGAATGGTGGCAGGAGCCTCGGCTGTCCCATTCCTCAGATTCCTGATTGGGTTGTCACGACAATGTGCAATGGTCTTGACATATATTAGAAAGATACGTTCAAGATATCACCTGATGTCTGTGAGCACCCAGAGCAGCACTTACATTTTAAATTTTATTATTTAACCTGGGTTAATGTCTAGTATAAAGAAGTGCTTTCTTGTTCAGGGTGGGGAAAAAGCTATTTTCATGGTACATGGCTTGATTGGGCTTCAGCTAAGAAACTCTGGATAATGCATTTGTACCAGTGAAAATCTCCTGTCTGCTAACAATTCCTTCCCCTCTTTCAGCCTGGAAAGGACAGCATTCATGAATTAACATTTTTTTTTTTTTTAAGCTGACATATTTAAGAGTTAAAATCTGCTCCGGTGATATCTAATTCAGATGCATTTTAATTTTTTTTCCTGATTTACTAGTGCAAACAAAGAATCTAAAATATTATTTGTGAACATATAGGTGTTCTTTTACTGTGTTGAAAAAAGTCACCATCAAAAGTCGGCTTACCCAGGCCTGGATATCAAACTCAATTCAGTAGTTTAAATGAGGTATTCCTGTATTTATGTACTGCCTTCCAAACATAAGTATAGAAATAGTGATTACGTTTGCTTCTGGCTGTTTATATTTTAGGAAATGCTTTATCTTCTGTTGTCATTTTATCAAGCTTTAGTTCTGCTGTTTGGTACTAGGAATGTGCGTAGAGGAAAAAAAAATACAGGAATAGACTGGTGGATTGGGAGCTCCCTGACTGTGGCTACATGTGATGTTGCCATAAGGATTTAAGCAGGTATGTGCAGCAAAACTGAGCACATGAAAAATGTTTCTGGATCTATAAAGCTTTCATCCCCCAGTGCACTTAAACATCACTTATTTATTTGTGCAGTTTGCAGCAGAAGTTCAACACTCTGTACTGGTTTTAACCAGACCATACCAGAACTGGTATCTAAAAAATTGCATCACATGGAAGTATAACCAACAATTATATTTGCGACTGGAGAAACAGGAAACCTAGATTCTAGCTTTGATTTCTCCAAAATTGTCTCTGTTGAAAAAGGGATTTTCCAGACTATCTAAGGAAAAAAATGAGTGTTTTAGTTTATCCTTCTCTGATTTTTTGCTTTGCAAAGAAGTTTGGTATGTCTGTATGGTGGTAAAAACAAGAAGAATCCTGATTAGGATGGACTGCAGTGTTCTTTGATTTGGTTATTCTTTCACCAGGGTGATTTCTTATTTTCTAATTTGTAAGGAGAAAAGTGCTCTAAACGCTATCACTTCCACATGAGATTTGGTGTATTTTTCAGTTTCAAATAGTTTAGCATATCTCTTCTGAAGGTAAGAAATCCCAGTGCTCTTTCTGCATTAAAGGTGCTATTAAGTTCAGTTGTGACAAAGCAAAAGTTTAAAAAAATGTAAGGAGAGAGAGCAGTTAGAGGAGAATGAGCATAACTATTGACTTATTTGTTGATATCTAAACCAAAATGTCTCCTTTAACCTCAGTGGATTTGGATTAAGTTTTCTGACAACATGCGTGTTCTGGTGGTTTCGTCACAGAGTCTGAACTCTCCTACAAGAAAACAGTAACCCCATCTGAGTCATTAAAATTATGGGTTTTCCCAGGACACGAAACAAAAACCATAGTGGTGAAGAAAGAGGCATTATGTGGTGAGGAGGACAGAGGGATCTGACTTTCTAACATCGGATTTATTATTCTAAAGAAAAATTCAAGTTGGTATTACAAAGCCTGGTAAAATATTTTCAAAATATTTTCTTTCAAATGCTGTAACTGAAGGATGTTAATTTTAATCAGTTGACATAAGAAGAGTGAATTTGTAATTGCTGGTAATAAATAAGTATAGTATATTGGTTGTTTCTGTGCAGGAGTTAATTATGCATAGTGGAGATGAGCTATGGTGTTAGGAAAAGTATTTCAATTTACACATGCTAGAGTCTAGAGATAGTTAAAACTTGAGCAAGTGTTTCTTTCCTTAGAGCAGATTATGCTGTAACTTCAATCTGTGCAAAACTAGAACAATAACTTCCAGCTCCTGGCTGTTATCTTGGTGTAAGTGAAAGAAATATTTGGCCCTCCCCTTGCAAGCGTTGTTCCTTGTTTTCAGCTCACTTGACCTGCCTTTGCATCATGTTTTCTACATATGTAGAGTTAAAACTAGGCTTAGTTTATAGTGGGGATTGATGAATTTAAAAAAGGCTGAATTTACCTAATTTGAACATGTTACCATAACACTTTTTATATAAAGCCTTTCATCTGACTGATTTTATTTCTCTGAAAATTGTGGATGGTATTATTTTTCCTAGTGTAAAGGGTATGCAAGTAAATTTAAAAAGATAAATGAGCCTTTGCTCTCCAATATAATTTCTCTACAATCCTATCTCTTATTTATACATTCAGAAAATTGACAAAATGGTGATGTTTTGGCTTGCAGAGCCTTCAGAGTGTATAAATAACATGTATTATTGCATATAAATTATGTTGGAGTGCAGATGCTCATTCATCTTTTGAAATTTATCTACACAGTTTAGCGTTCCCATCCACAAATGCTTGAAACCAATCTGGGACCTGCAGGAAGTGATACATTTCTGTGCCCAAAAAACTCCACTAAGGGAAATGTTGCCCAAGGACTTGACTGTAACATATACTCTGTTTGCTGCCACACCCACAAATACGAATTTCTCTTACCAAAGGGACTGAAGTTTTTGTCCTCTGATTATTATGATGTAGCCATATTCCAGGTTGTCAGGTCCAGAGCTCTTGATTTCTGAGAACACCTTTGCAGCTAAAGCAACATAAATTAGGGCCTGTACAGCCAGTTAGGAACACGTGCGCTTTCTTGGTACCATTTGCTTCTCCTTTTGCTAGTTCTCAGAAAAGAATTTTATTATTTGCATCAGCAGTTCCTGCAGACTGACTGAAGTCCTTAGGCAAGGTTTACTCCAGAAGCCACAAGAGGTTAAAATTTACCTGTGCATCTGAAATAAAATGTGTTAATGTTCCTCTTTTAGAAATAGAGCCAAGAAGACCGAAACACTGCAAGATAGGTAGAGAGTGTGAATAGGGATAGAGGTGTTGGAAAGTGTCTTTTGCAAGGGATTATAGAAGTGGAAGAGCTGAATCTGGAAATAAGATTTTGTGAGGAGTAAGAAGCTGAGGCTTGAGAGAGGAACCAAACACAACTGCAGGGGCATTTCAGCAGACTACTTTGTTACTTGAGTAGAGGCAGACTGATATGTCTTTTCTTTAACTCTCTGCCCTAGCTACCCACCTTTCAGCCATCAAAATGCCTTTAGGCAAAATATGCAAAAATCCCTTATATTCCCTAGTGGCTGCTGGCATGCAAACCTGTGAACAGTCCTTTGGCAGATTCTGCCACTTTCATGTTGCTCAGGTTTGTTGAGGTGCTCTCCCAGTAGGAGTTGGAAACCTGCAAAAGGCGTGGAATACATCCTGCTGATTTGTGGCCGCTTTGCCTTGCTGAAGCGTAGAAAGACTGGACGTGAATGCTGCCTGCAGGAGGAATGTGTGGTCCTTTGGTAGGAAACACGATGATGGACAGCCCGACAGGAAGTGCAGGCAGGGGTCTCTGAAGTGGTGAGGGTGTGGAGTTCCTGGTACCCACAAGCCTCAGAAAAGACCAAATCTGGGTTTATCAGAATAGGTGGAACACAGGTATAAGAAGATCCCTGCAGGTGAAAAAAGGGAAGTTTGGTGTGGAAATTGGGAAAATTCAGATGTAGATAGAGTAGTGTTTGTACGTCATTCTCCACTTAAAACACTCGCATATCTATGCAACCTTTGCAAGCTGCCTAGGTTCTGCTCAGGTCTTCTATTAGACCTGCTTGAAATGTTATTGCCTCTCAGAGGTTGTCAAACTACTTGTGGCTTCAGTTTGTGGTGTAGCTACTTTAATTTTGTGAGCAGAGAGAAGTTCAAAGTGACTGAGATTGAGACTCCTATGGGAATCCCGTGATGCACCATCTTTAGGCAGTCAAATGCTCTTAAAAATTGCCACATAGCATATAAATGATGTGGGACAGAACTTCTAGTTTTAGCATTTTTCAATCTGTAGATTATATTGTATCTAAATTTCTTTTATTTTCACCATCACGCTCCAATGATACCCTTTATCTATACATGACCTGTTTCCTGCCCAAGGCAGAATGAAGAAATTACTCAGGAAACACATCTCCCTGAGTAAACCCTGTGGACTACGTATGTACTGTCTGTTTTTAAATACTATAAATGCAGATGTAAGAGTGTTTTATCGATTCTTAATTCCTCCCCAGTACACTGCTCTATTAATAAGAACTGCAACAATATGTTATAAATACTCAGAACACCAATGTGTTAGCATAAAACCAGCAATAAATTCCCATCCTTCGCGTAAAGCGAAAATCCCTAATAGTGTGCTCTGTAATTTGCTCACTAAGAGCAATCAAGAACCATACATAATGTAAAGGTGCTGTTGCGAGTAGCCAAAACATGCAACATAATTTCATTTTGTGTTCAGAAGAGCTGATCTTTGCAAAGGTCCCTAAAGAAATTCTGCTTGACTGGGAGTAACCTAAAAGAACCTGCTACAGTTTAGTGCTGCACCTTGGATGTAACGGTGTGTTTCAGAGTAGGAACCAATAGTTATGACTATGTTAGTATATCTGTACTTTCTTCATCTTATGTCAAGATATGGAATTTATCCTCTAGCTACATAAACAAATTTCTGTTAAACGAAAGGAGAGGGCGTTGCACCAAACGTTAAAGTTTCTTATTTTAAATAAGGATGACGTGGTTAAATTTAATAACATAATTTCTGTAAGTGGCTGATCTTGGACAGTTGAAAGTGAGAAAAATGAAATTCAGTATAATGTAATGACTCAATGACAAACAGGTTTGGGTGTTTGGCATTCCTATGTCTGTTTATCTGGCACATAATGTCATTTGTTTCCCAGATGAAAATACTCAGTTATCTACACCTCCCTGCGTTTGGCTGAGACCTTCTGTATGCTTGGGCATTACACTGCTCTCACTTACGGCTGCACTAGAGCAGTTCAGTTTCTGTGTGTACAATGAATTAATCCAGAGTGAGAGCAGTGTAAGAACTGAGTCAGCCAAATGCAAATCCTACACTTTGTAGTGTCTTGGACATATCACTGTTTTTCTCAGTAGCTGATTCTCTGGGATGCCCACTGGTGGTCTGGTTGGTGTGCAGTGACTGTAGCCTCTTAGTGTGGTCCCCCTCATTTCTCTGAAATACCTCTTTCTGAGGTACCACACTTTCTAGAGATATGTGTTAACTTTAATGTGGTCACTGCATCACAGAATGGGTCAGGTTGGAAGGAACCACAGTGGGTGAATCTGGTCCCACCTCCCTGCTCATGCAGGGTCATCCTAGAGCATGTGGCACAGGATTGCATCCAGACAGTTCTTGAATATCTCCAGTGACGGAGACTCCACACCTTCTCTGGGCAATCTGTTTCAGTGTGCGGAAGAAATTCTTCCTCACATTCAGGTGGAAGTTCCTGTGCATCAGTTTCTGCCTGTTGCTTCTTGTCCTATTGCTTGGCATCACTGAAAAGAGCCTGGGTCCATCCTCTTGACACCCTCCATTCAGCTATTCATATAGATTAATAAGGTCCCCTCTCAGCTGGTCAATTGGTTGGTGGTAATACACTCTTTCTGGTTTTGTTTGTATGTAGCAGGATCCTGGCAATATGCTCAAGAGATGGCCATTACAGGAGTAAAGAGTATTGTTACATGTAAATTCTTTAAATTTGGATGTATTGTTTAATTTCTCTGGAATATGTAGTATGGGGATGATGATAGTTTTAGAGTTTAATGGCCTAATATCTGGTGTGTTTAGGTTTTGTTACCCTGAATTTATCACTTTCTGTGGTGCACACGTGTTCTCCATCCAGATGCGATGTCATCATGACAGAACTTTGGAGCCTTTGCTGTTCTTTAGAAATAGATGAAACCCCTTTTTCATTCTTTAGGTTAATTTCCGTTTTACAGGAAGCACAAAGCTGTTGTTTATTAGAGGTTGTGTAAATAGATGGTAACATTACACCTTCAAACCCAAGCCTACTGTTGTTGTGTTGCCATGGTACCTAAAAACACTCAAGAGATGCCAAGCCTAATTCTGCTGTTACTGGTCATGGCGCTGGCACTGATGGAGCAGTTTTAATATGAAACTGGAAACAGACCCTTTTCTGCAGTCCTCTGAGCAGTATTCAGATAGAAGGAGAAGAGAAGCAATTTGCTGCATTTTGTGAGTTTACTAAACAAGTGGAACAGATAGACTTGAGAGCTGTGGTTGAACCAAATGAGTCAAGGAAGGTCTTTATTACTACTTTGTAGGCAATAGCACTCTATGTCCTTAAAGTTACATGAATGGAAAACTCATTCCCATGGGGTAGAAATGTTCTCTAAACTATAGTGTGTACCTGAATTGCTGTTGTATAAAAATGCTGCAATAGGGTTACAGGACCTAAAGATCCCCTGTGTCAGGAATGAAACCCAAGAGGAAATATATAAATACAAATAATTCCAGTTCTAAGCATACTATTTAAATGGAAATCCAGGTTTAGTTCTATTTTGTGTCTGGCCATCATTATTACTATGGTAGTTTCTGCAGCTCAAACAATTTAATTTTAATACAACATGCATTAGTTGTTAGTGGAAGACTTAAAGCACTATACAATTATTTTTTTCTTTTTTAATAAGTATTTTAATGTAGAAGTAGATTGATTCATAATTCTGTTAAGCCAATTTCTTTAGGACAAGTGTTACTGGACGCAGCCTTTGACTCAAAGTGTTTCTGATGATATGTGAATGAGAAAGTCCTTATCTCAAACAGAAACTATAGCATAGTAATTTTTACAAGATACTGTAGCAAAGGTGCAGATATAACCAGACAGTATTGTAGAAGCATTTCTGGACATACTTGATGTATACTGGCAATGTTTGGTACTGTACCAGGCAGAGATGTTTGTGCATATCTTTGTTTTGAGAGCCAATGCCCCTCTTCTCATAAGGCAGCATCCCTGCCTAATCTAACTTTTCAAAAAAGACTCATAAATCTGAGTCCTTAGAAGCCAGCTAGGAATGCCATAAAGCATAATATTTTATTGCAGGCAGGATAAGACTGTTGAAACTAGTCTGTTTCACTACTAACTTTCTAGATTTGCTTGCCTTTAGACCAATAAAATGTGTGAAAATGGATCTCTAGTCAAAAGGCACCTGTTGGAAAAGAAAAGGTGAATCTAAAATTTTGCAAAACACACCAGTAACATAATAGCTTTTCCTGGGTGATTGTTTCTTTGGTTTTGTGTTTTGTTGTTTTGGTTTTTTGTTTGTTTGTTTGTTTGTTTGTTTGTTTTAAAAAATGTGTTATCTACTGTGTAATATGGATGGTAGCTAAGGTTGTGTCTGATATTCCTACTTCTAAATATTGGTCATTTGTGGATTTGACAATGGTTGGAAAAAGGAAATCCAGGTGTGAAATGACTCAAGGCAGTGATTCACATTTGTGAAATATTGGCTAACTGTAAGTAATTTCAGAATACGTGAATGCAACTGCAAGTCTTTGCAGTAGAGGTAAAAAGGTAGTAGCTGAAAATGCAGTTTATGTTCCTTTTGCCTTCCCACAGCTTCCTGGATTTTAGGCTGGGTTTTTTTGGTTTGGTTGGGGTTTTTTGGTGGTTTTCGGTTTTGGGTTTTTGTGAGGGAGGATGGTGCTGGTAGGGGTGGTTTTTTGTTTTCTTTTGTTTGTTTGTGGATTTTGGGGGGTTTTGTTAGTTTTGTTTGTGGAGCGTGTGGTTGTTTTGACTTAAACTTCTGTGTGATTGTCTAACTTGTTGCATTATGCTGACAGTGTATTGCTCTCCTGGGAAGGCTGGGATGCAAATTTTATGTTGACCTACTTGAGCACAGTTCAGAATAGCAGTCTCATATACAAAGGTCCATCACATACACAATCCCAGCAGGAAGAAAAAGCATCATATGCCACCGTGTACAGTAGTGGTGTGATCATGCTCCAGCTGGTCCAACTGGTGTTGGCAGTTCTGTCCTCTAATTGAATGGGGATGGAACTTGCCCCGTGTATCTGTTTATTCTTCACCCTGACTAGATAAGCTGCCTTTTCAGTACTGAAAGGTCTGTCTTAGCAGGATTTTATTGAAAACTCATTGTGTAATTATTACTGAAATGTGAGAGAATGTTGGATCACTTGGGTATTGTCACAGGCAGGAGACATCTGGATCTCCACGTCCCACTCATGGGACTGTACCACACTGCTAACATTAGTAAATTTGTCTCCTCCTTTCTCACTTTATTTCCTGGGTCAGGTGTAAGTTTCTGTTGTCTGTCTCTGGTAACTTGTCTTTCATACTTCATGATAGTTAGAGGAAA
This sequence comes from Dryoscopus gambensis, assembly GCA_013389985.1. Lineage (NCBI taxonomy): Eukaryota > Metazoa > Chordata > Aves > Passeriformes > Malaconotidae > Dryoscopus > Dryoscopus gambensis. The sequence goes on from WEIT01027336.1 coordinate 14,938, forward strand.
TATTTCTTTTATGTCCTGGTATTTCAAACAATGGAGGAGAAAGCAGCTCTCTGTCATGCTGACTGGAGTCTGTCACCTCTCAGTTTATCATGTACCTTTTTGCAGTTCGGTAGTCTCTGATTCTGTATCTGGGCAGTTGCAGCATTTGTTTTACACTTCCAAATGAGGTGAGATAGTCTTTGGGTATTTCAGTTTAGTCAGGGGATCTGTAGCAAGTGGCCTGGATTGTCAGTCTTTAATTTGTTCTTCTCAGTCTGTTAGTGTGTGTTGGTAATAGTTGCTGATGGCTTTGACCAGCTGGCATCCATGGCTATTCACCCTGATTTTAGGCATCCTGGAAAAGCAATACAAGATGTATATTTACCTTGCTCTCTCTATTTCGAATATCACTGCAAAGCGTGCACTGCTGTAACATTTAGACTATCAGATAAACTAGTTGCTGCAATTTTTAGGCCCTTTGGGTGTGTTAAAGAAATAGCAAGAAAAGAAATTGAAGCCCAGCAGTAATATGTGACAATGGTTACGATGACTTCACAATATACTTCCTTCTTTTAAGGACCCATAAACTGCATCAAGATGATAACTGTATAGTCTCCTAATTGTCTTTTGCACAGTTCAGATTGAGTGCCAAGAAAAAAAAGGCAGCACAGGGTTAAAGCTGAAATACTCTTTTTAAAAAATTATCCTTCCCAAATTTGCCTGAGTCTATATTCTATTAATTTAACTATCCTAAAATGTTTTGTGATATGCGCCATGCTTCTAAACTGTGTAAAGGGAGATGCTCCCCCAGGCTTTCATGGAAATTATGTTTATAGTACATGCTCCTGTTTTCTTCTTATTCCCTTAAG
>WEIT01027337.1:0-85044 GCA_013389985.1 Dryoscopus gambensis
GGACACAGGGATGCAGGGACACAGGCACAGGGACAGGCACGGCCCAGCTGCCCTGTGCCCTCTGCAGCACCAGCACCACCCCCCTCTCCGGGGGTACTTCCAGGTCCCACAGCAGAGACCCTGGAAAACACCGCCCTCCCCATGAAAGTACAAAGAGTTAAGGTTAAATCTCACATGCAGAGTTAATCCCCAGTTTCTTCCCAACTCTGTTTCAAAGCAAATACAAAATACAGCACTACAGAGCATGACATGCATGCATTATATTGCTCCATGAGTTATTTTGTTTTAATTTTGGTGAAAACCTCCCCCCCCCGCCCCAATATAAATGTTGGCTTCAAAGTCAAAGACCACTTTTAGACATACTTGGAAGAAATCCCTGGAATAAGTTGTCTCCAGTCAACTGATGATGCACCATTTCAGAAAAATCATTTTAAACTGTCAGTGATCTGCTTATTACATGCTTGACTAATTCTTTGAACAGAGGAAAGCCCCACATGACTGCAGAACAGATAGAGGAGATGGATGATATACAGACTCTCTTTCCATACAATCCAGTTGCTGGTTTCAATAAATATGAAAATATATTTTTGTGATACAAGCAATGGCGAAACATGACTTAGCCCCCTGGTCTGTTCGAAAATGCAAAGGTTTTTCACAGTGAGAAAAAGCCTGGAATGTGCCTTGGATGCAATGATGAACTAATGCCTCAAATCTCTCCAGTGTAACTCTGATTATAAATTTCTAACTCCCATTTAGGGTTTTAATATGGCAGAGATTCACTGGGAATACATGGACTGAGATTCATTTTCATTTTCCTACTGGGAGGTGTTTACTGCAAAGAAGCTCAACTTTTTGTATTGTACATTGATATTCTCCCTAATTATTTTTTATCCCCCATGCCCTCATGAATTCCCTGTGATCTTTGTCGAGGGACCACATCTAAAACCCAGCCATCTTAATCTTTTAGATCAAAGTGTGGACTGAATAGACTCAAAGTCGAATCATGGGATAAACTATTTTCAAAGCTAAAATCATAAATAATAGGCAGGAAATGAGTAGCAGTGGGAGGTTACGGAGCACCTTTCAACAGAAGAACAGGAGATTTTACGTAGAGAGCTCCTTGTTAACAGAGCCATGGGTGAGGACCACCTGCTTTAGTCCCCAAATAAGATCCTTAGGATGTCCCCAAAGGACATCCTTAGAGGGGGGAGTGGAGTACTTGGGGATGGGTCAGGGTTAGTTAGACTTGACAAACTCACAGAAAGTTTCAAACCCCTAAATGGGAGTCAGAAATTTATAATCAGAGTTACACTGGAGAGATTTGAGGCATTAGTTCATCATTGCATCCAAGGCATCTTCCGGGCTTTTCTCACTGTGAAAAAACTTTGCATTTTCAAATACTTTTTCCTCAGCCTTGCTTGGAAACTGGATACACCTCTATTTAGGCTGCCTGGCTGCCTGTCCACCTTCCAGTGCAGGAATGCACCTGCAAAGCTGTTGGAAGGCTCATGAAACCCCCGCTGCAGCTCCACGCCCAGGAGCAGCCAGGAGAGCCCAGGTCAGCGCACACAATAACTGCACAACACCTGCACACACGCCGTCCGCGAGCGGCAGGGGGACAGCACCTTCACACCTGCAGGAAGGCCCTCTGCTCAAACTGCTCAGCCATTTCTCCCCAGCTTCACCAAACCCCGCAGGTGTGCCCAGCATAACTCAGGTCTGACTTATCCGGGGCCACCAAACCCATGGAGTTCACCACCCTGAGCGTTTATCCCAGCTGAACATCGGGATGCTCCTACACCAAACTCACTCAGGCCTCACCACCTGCAGTAGAGCTGCACTATTTCTCCCAGATACAGCCATGGTGCTGCTGCTGGAATTATCAAATCTTTATAATCTCCTCAATTTACTCCCAAACCACCCCTATTTCAGAAGCCAAAGACCATATACTAACACACATTTCTAACTACTAGAGACAGGAAAATTATTCCGTTCTACCTCCAGTCCCTGACAAGGACACCACACCTACTTTAATTTCAGCTGCTCCTGTTTCTCTGGCATGATGAGAGGCACTCACACCCCAGAAATGCAGTGCCTAGTCAGTGCCTAGCTGCATATGCCAAATTATCCACTGCCAATTCAGACTGGTTCAATTCCTTCCATCAGCAGTGGTGAATCACTTCTCTTAGCATATGGTTACACATCATGTGTCTAGCTCTACTTCTGCCCTCTGAAAAATTATCTGAGGAGGGATTTACTGAAGTTTTAGATACGGAGAAATTCAACAGTGAAAATTATTGATGCTCGCCATTATCTGTTTGCATACACAGTCAGCAGGCTGGGCAGGGAATGTTCACATAGCAGCACTGGATTAGTATTTTTAAACTCTTTCTATTATTGATTTAACCACTTGAAGCTGCTGGAAGCAGAGTTCCTGTCACAGCTGTTAATGCAAGAGGCATTAGGAAAAATCCCTACTGTGGAGGTGTGCAAAAATGTTCACACATTAAATGGCGAGATTTCACTTTCCATCAGCATCGTGTACAACCCAAAATCCCCATTTTTATTCTGCTCAGCTAGATAAGAAACATGAAAGGGGAAAAGTTTGGGTTGTTTTTTTTTTTTTTCTCATTTACTTTAGTCCTTTCTAAAGACCAGGATCCTGCAGTCTACCCAAAGCGAGCAGGATTTTTTTTTCCTCAAGTCGTTCCATTAAAGTTAATGCAGCCACTTGCAGAGCAGGGCTATTCAAAGAGAGCAATGGTATCAATGCAGCTCTGCGTGATCACAAGGCCATTAACAAGATTCTTTAAAAAAGAAGAAAGTGGCTTTGTCAGAAGCTGAAATGGACCAGACCATGCAGCACTGTTAAAACTGCTCTTGGCCAAGGCAGAGGGCAAATTAGTTTCGTAAGTTAAAGTAAAAATTACGGTAACTGACTTCTAGACAACAGGAATCAAGAAAAAATCCACTTGATTTCAAGTTTCGTCTTCTCTGCAGCTGAAAATTCATTCTGATTGAGGCAGGATGTGGAGTTGTGGTTTAAAAGCCATTCTAGAAGTCCTGCACTTGCCTTGTCTTACTTTGAATAGTCCCTCTCTTAATCACCTAAAATAACTCCCGTGCAGAGAAGCTCTTACATGGCTCACAAAGGAAACACTCCATAAAGTGTAATGATTTTCAAATTCATTGATAAGGATTATGTCCTTCACTTATTTTTCATGTCCCTGCATCTCTATTCCAAATGATTGTTTCATTGATGCCAACAAAAATTAGCACATTATTGCCATGAATCAAATCTATTCGTTGCCTTGACAATGCTGCCCTTCAGTTCTGTAAACACTTGAATATGAACAAGTTCCAAACTATAAACAAAAGGCCTAAAAAACCTCAAGCAAACATGAATCTCACCACCCAAATCCAAACATATTTCTCTTGTGCAAAAAGGAAGCAAGGTAACTTTCACAGTACTCTTCCAGTGCCTGAAGGGATCCTACACAGAAGATGAAGAGGGGCTTTGGACAAGGGCCTGGAGTGCCAGGACCCAGGGAATGGCTTCCCAGTGCCAGAGGGCAGGGCTGGAGGGGATCTTGGGCAGGAATTGTTCCCTGGGAGGGTGGGCAGGCCCTGGCCCAGGGTGCCCAGAGCAGCTGGGGCTGCCCCTGGATCCCTGGCAGTGCCCAAGGCCAGGCTGGACACTGGGGCTGGGAGCAGCCTGGGACAGTGGGAGGTGTCCCTGCCCATGGCAGGGGGTGGGATTGGATCGTTAATGTCCCTCCAGTCCATTCTGTGATTCTATATATAATTGCAAAACCCCATTTCAAAATATCTCTGCATACTGAATATTTGAGTGTGTCTGTGCACTGATGAATGTTCTAAACTGCTTCACCCGTCTCACCAACATCTGCAGCTCTGTTGGCTTCAGAGACCTCTCAAAACATCACTATCATGGAATGAGGGGCATTTCATGTCCTACAGACTCCCATCTGAGCAAAGCTGAAAAGCACAGGGGAAATGCTGAAACAAATTGCTTTTTAAAAACATTCTACTCTGGATTTAAATACAGAATTCCTGTGGTGAACTCTGTGGTTCAGCACTAAGGTGCTAGCGTGCTTCTCTTAAACCCACTGGGTCTGTGGGTCCAGCTGATATGTAAAATGTGTCCATTGCTCCTTACAAATCCATATCTGGCAGAACTGTGAGTTTGAGAATGATTTTCCATTTGAATTGAAAATAGACAACAAGAAAAAATAAAATTAACCAGAGCAGAAATTAGGTAATTGCCCAAATGCAGCTACTACTCAATGAATTTATTATACGGAACTTTGGCCTGGAGAGATCCAAAAGTGCAAAGATACAGCAGCAGTGAAAAACCAAAATTGGGGGTGTTTCAGTGGTGCTGCTCAGAAAGCAGAGCTTCTGAACAGCAGCAGGGCTTGGATTTATGGTGCAGGAGAGAGGCACTGAACCCCTGGCTCTCTGGGAGCGCTGCTCTTTGACAGTCCCATGCTTGATTATACTCATTTTCTACTTCAGCAAGCAGCAAAATTTTATGAGATCCACCCCCATAGATGTTTGTTCCCTGACAATCTGGTTTACAGTTACAGAAGTTGCTAAATATGATTATTGCCTGGGAAGCAAGGAGAAAACAGAAATATTATAACCCAGCATGCTAATCCCAGTGATTCCCTTTCTGCCCCCCACCAGCAGTGTCAGTACGAGGCACTGCCACTCAAACCCCACAAACAGAGGAGCACAAACCAGTAAATTAAGTTACTGAGTAGAACGTCATTTAGTTATATTTGAAGATAGCACATGGATAATACTGCTTTATGTCTTGCTCCAGCAGTAGGTGGGTTTCTGTCTCTTTTAAGCGGAGGGAAGGTTTGGAATTACCCAGCTGCAAATGGGGCACAAGTATCCACTCCTGTTGGAACCCAAAGCTCAGTACCTGTAGTCACAAATGCCTCATAATGCACCGAATACAAAATCACTTTTGGTGCAATTCCTTCATTCATTATTTTTGCGTCTCTGTTTCAGTCTGTGCTCATCCTGTAAACAAAATGATTCCCTTTTGTTCCTGTTTGGCCCCTCCGTGTGATTTAACTGGGAGCACAGCACTGTCCCCCCTGCCCTGCTTCTGCCTGGTTATTTTTGATAAATCTGAGGCATCCAACCCCCTGCATCAGGCAGGTATGTCTGTCAGGGATCCTTCTCCTTGCTGCATGGAATTGCATCTTTTCATTAGCCAATGTTGCCAAACAAAGCACTTCTCTGACAACTTCTCATTCCCAGGCATGTTATAGGGTTACATCTTACACCAGCTTTACTGTTATAGATTTAGATGGAATCTGCCTCACTAAGTTGTCTCATTCTGGGCTGATGACAAAACCTGAGCTATCCATATGCCTAATTGCACTCATAAACGGAGCTCTTAGCAGGCTGTGGTGGTGATGGTGCTACAGTTGCTGTTTATGGAATTGTTCTCTAATTCCCTTTTTTCCTAAGCTGAAATATTTTTTCCTAGGACTTGCACACATTCTGATGGAGAATGGTATTTTTCATGAAATGTACTTGGCCTGCAAACAGCAGCAGAAGGGAAAGGGAATGCAAGTGAGAAATAACAGAATGAGGGAAAGAAAAGGTAACTGTGTACCCAGCCTGGGAGGAAATCATCCCAAGCATGACAGCAGCCACAGCCAAGCTCCACAAAAGGGGCAGCAAGGTATCCAAGCACCCAAGGAGCCATCTGGGTTCATTCATCTCATCACAAACTCCTTCCAGACAGACATCACTTGCTGAATTCCCTGCTATGGCATCTCTGCTCCATGGGCCAGGGACAGCACCCAGGGAGCAGCTGGAGCTGGGCCAGGGCAGGGTTAGGGGGGGGGTCAGGGAAAGGTTCTGCTTCCCCCCGAGGGTGCTGGCACTGCCCAGGCTCCCCAGGGAATGGGCACGGCCCCGAGGCTGCCAGAGCTCCAGGGGCGTTCGGACAGCGCTGCCAGGGATGCCCAGGGTGGGGCTGGTGGGGGCTCTGTGCAGGGACAGGGGCTGGGTCAGTGATCCTGGTGGATATTCCAACTCAGGATATTCTGTGCTTCTAATGACTTTTGCTCACAAAGTGATTCCTTTAAGGTGGTTTATCCACATCTAGGGTAATTCGATGGGGAAATACACAAATTTATGTGTGCACCAAAACTTTCAGACCATATCATTTGTGCTTTCTTAATATTCATTGACAGGAACATCTCCCTGGACTTGTTGCTTGCTTTTTGAGCCTTTTCCCTGGTGTACACACAAGCTGTGAAGTCACCCAGGAAATTCTTTAAAGCAACATTTGGACGCTTTGAAATTACATTCCCATTTCAAACAGGACTCAGTTTTAAAATAGCAACAAAAGTTTAACAAATAAGGAAATCAATGAGTCACTTAAACCGTTGTGGGTCATAAAACATAAACTTAACATAAAACTTAAAGAAAATTATAAACCAAAATCATTATCTAGAAAAATTCTTGGTTTGGGTAGGGGAAGGCAGTCTGGGAAGATACTGTTTCTAACTAACTGAAGTGAGAATGACAGAGTGTCTTCAAACACTTTATGAGAATCATTTTATAAACACTCATGTGAAAGAACTCAAACCCTTGAAAAGCAGTCTTTAAATCAAAATTGTTACTGAATTGCTTCATCTGGTAAGAATGATGCTTTCAAAACTTCCAAAATATTTTAAAAATCCAAACAACATGGACCTTTCTTTGTCTCACTGCTGTACTGGCTCCTTCCTCCTCACTATGGCAATATGGGATTTTATCAGTTTGGGTGTAAATACACTCCTTACAGGTGATGAGTTCCTTAAGGACTAATGGTCTTTGGAAGATCTCTCAAACTATGGCTGTGGCAGATCAGAGAGAATCCCATTCCTCTCCCCCAGTACCACTCTGCCAGAGGGGATTGGCCAGTCCTGTTCTGCACATTTAAACAGTAACTTTATCAAGATTCTCCTTTTCAGTGTGCCACAGCCCAGCTGACAGGACGGTTATGCTGATATTTGTAAGCAGGTTAAAGCCCTCAGCCCACCTCTGCCACTGTGAGCTGCCCAAAGGATGTGATGCCAGCAAGACCTGGGTGCCTCAGGGAGAATACAGTGCTCATTTACAACCTGGGCAGTGGGTTTAAAGGCACTCAGACATTCATTAAAATCTGTCTGAAACAGAAGTTAATTTTCAATCGATTCTGTCTTGCAAATGCCACTTAAGCAAAACCTTGGTCTTTTTCTTTTTTTCCCCTTTTTTCTTCTTCCTCCAGAAGGCAGAAGCTTAATTGGGAGATACCATTCTGCTCTGCTTCTCCCAAAGAACGGAACTGCCACATTCCAGTAATCATTTTTACACATGGATCATACTTGAAGTAACTTTAGGAATTTTATTCCCTACAAAAGAATGATGTAATACAGTGCACAAGCTAGACCATAAAACCACTAATTATCATTGTTCAACTAAGCCTATTTCACCTTGCAGATTTAATGCTTTTCTACTGAGAAAGAACAAGTTAGGGAGAGTCAATTCCACAATTTTAATATATAAGCAAAAGAAGAGAAGAATTACCACAGCCCGAGAGGTGGAACCGTATCGATTTTGCTGTTTTTCACAGGAGTGCAATATCAATTCTGTTTGCAATTATTTTGCATTACTAATCAGCTCATTACCAGTCAGTCAGACAATGTTAGTTTATGCTACAATACACTCGTGGGTCATTTGCCAATAGCAATAAAATTTCACAATGTAGCAGGTGAAATTTTGTGTCACTCGCGGTACCTGTGGAGGCTCATCTGCAGATCTGCTTTATTGAGAATGAGCAAGCTACCAGAGACAGTAAAACCATGATGCACGTGAGGAAATATGACACTTAAAAAGGAGGAAATGTCTTCTGGAGTAGAAATTCAGCAGCTGAAAAGCAACAAGGAACGCCCAGTTAAAGGGGCTTAAATTGAATAACACTTGAAGCAGCAGCCTGGCTTTAGTAGGAATAATACATAGCTTAAATCTGGGTCCATAACATGCAAAACTCGGGCACAGCCACTGGAATTGTTCTATTTAACCAAAATACCAAGATTGTTAGTAATAAAAATGTGGCCTGTGACACTGCAAGGGCCACACGGCTACAGCACATTACAAAAATGTAAGCAGCATCTTAAGATGGTTGGGAAAATTTAAACCTTCTTCATAAATGTGTAATCCTTATACACAGTTGGGTTTGGAAGCTTCAGGCACACTTTAAATATGCTGGAATTTTCTATTTTGTATTCCTGCAGTATTATTTTCTCCATAAGAAAGTATGGAGCTTTCAGTACAAAGCTATTCTTCAGAATGCAAAGAAGCAAGTAAAAATTGGTATATTAGGTCCTTCCTTATTTCTATAATCCATAAAACATATGAAAAACCAGTCTCTTGAAATTTATTTCAACCAATGACACAGAATATGAAGCGTAAGGACAAATAGTCCACTGCACAACTCTATTAGGAAATAAAATTTATGTATATATGTAAATACCCTCCCCTAAATATCAGTTAGGATTGCATGGGGTTTGTATTTAGAATTTTCAAGAAGAATTATTTTCAAAGTTGACAGTAAAACTTATCCTCTGTTCTCTTCCACGGATGTTGAAAATCTTAATTACTTCCTTCAGTATGTATTATTTTTACTTCAACATTTCTGATTTTGCTCCCAGTATGATAACTATCTTTTGAGAAGCAATTATTCTATATTTCTTCTTATTACCTACTCAGTTTTATTTATTCCTCTATACTGAATTTGCTTTGTAAATGAACCTCATCGCTGTAAGACTTTGTGGGTTTCCAAATAATTTATCTTTATGAGAATACTCTGAGTCAGAAAGGTGCTAATACAGAGATTAAAGTCAAAAATAGGCGCCAGACTATCCAAGACACCTCATGTAAAAGTGCAATGTGCACTTTCCAGTGAGCAGAATTACATGAAAACCAAGAACTTTCAGTAATATTAATACCCGAAATGTCTCAAGGCAGATTTGAATCCCCAAAACTCCCAAACACACACACAAATCTGGAGTCCTGAGATTCAGCAGACAAATTCCTCCCTTGTTTCCCAACAATCTGCCTTTGCAGTGGCCTTTCTGCTCTTGAGAAATTCTTTCCTGCCCTCTGAGTGAAGGTCGAGGTGTAGTGGGCAGCACTGAGAGTTGCCAAAGCTAAACCCTGGCAAGTTCCAAACCTCTGCTGAAAAGAACAGGGACGTGTTTCTAGAAAAGGCCAACAAGCACATATTTTAAAGTCTCTTTTTCTTGCTTGTCCCGACAATACGTCTGCACATAAAAGTGTCCATTCAGGTAAAGGTTTCCAGAATGGTTCAAGCTAAGGCTTATTCCCAAGCAGATGAAGACTGATATTCCTCAGGGGAATTATGTATGGCCCCAGTGAAGGGCACTCCTCAGCACAGGCTCTGTGCCAGGCTGGTTAGAACCAGGTTAGCTGCCTGTCAATAGCTTTGGAGCTGCTATGTGAGTGTATAACAACTTCAGGTTTCATACCAAAGCGACATGTCTTTATTGCAGTCCTTCTCCCAGCTCTTTTATTACTTTTACAGGCTCTTCATTTCCCCATCCTGAATGAGATGTACTGAGGAGCAGCGTCAGTTTTCCATGAAACGAAGCAATTTGGAAGCCAAAACCACTCACTCAGGTTCAAAGAAGCCTTGAAAGAAGATGCAGATCACACTTTTTCCATGTGGCACTGGGCTACTTGGCCTTCAGACAGAGCCACTCAGCAGAAAAGCTGAAGAATGATGTTTCTCATCGAGCATTTCTTTGGAATTTCTGATCGTGTCCCTGCTGCTATTAAGATGTACTTTTATTGTGCCCTGTAAGATTGCAACTGCATGCTTTACAATACCGTTATATATTTTAATATTGTGATATTATCTGCTAGATATAATCCTTATTAGACACTAGACAGAGCATTTATCACACTTAAATGCTTCACAGTTCCCAACCCTGAGTGTATTTTTATTAATGTATTCAGGTGATAAGAAATACAGAGTAGGGCAGAAATTCAACTGAGAACCAACATTACCACCCATTTGAGACTTCCTAATATTTTTATCCATTTTGAAAGGTGATTTGCCCTGAAATGAAATGTTTATCTTGGCTAGCCCTACCTCACAGCAGTAGCCCTTCTAAACGCTCCTTGAAAATACTTACAGATATTATCTTGCTCTTATTCCTCCTTCCCCTGTTAGATTCTAGACACAGATTTGTTCTTCCCATTCCGTGCTCAGTGTGGATAGACTGCTGGTAGGAAGAATTCCTGCCCTGGATATTATACCCTGCACGAGGCACCCTGCTGTTTTCCTGGCCCCGGGCGCCGTTCCGTGCTGCGGTGCCAAGGGGCTCCCTGGAGCACCCCTGCTTACCCAGGAGAGGGGAGCAGGATACAGGAACAGGTATTTTCAACTTGTTTGTGCTCAGTAGTCAGAGAGATAGTCAACAAACAATCCATGGAAGCCTCATATAACATTATCCTTCTCTCTTCCTTTTAGGCAATAGACTGCACTTCCATCTTTGCACAGAACTTAAATGTTCAATGACCCTGCTGCATAAAAAATGCCTTTCAAAGGCTCTCTGCGGTGTTGTGAGGGCTGAAATATTCCATTTACTGTGGAAATACATCTGTTTGATAGTGCTAGTGGCCTACAAACACCCACACTTACCAGCTATGCCAAAGAACAAAGATTTTTTTTCCACACAGACTTTCACAGTAAATCATATATTTGTAATTTTCACATTTTACTCTCTTGGACTTTATTTTTCTCACTGTCTCCTTTGCACTGTAAATTCTGAGTACACATCCAGAATTGAAAAGGCACAGGATGCACCAGACAGTGATTCTCACTCATCTTCCCAAGTTCCTGCCTGTACAGCACAGCCGAGGGCTTTCCATAGCACCAACAATAAAATAGTACAACACAAACACCAGAAAAATTACGTTCATGCCAGATCTATGAAAAAGCTCATTTTAACTTGGTTATAGCTCATTAACTGGAAACTCAAAGTTGGTCAGGTGCAACACTAACCAGACTTCTCTGTGTAGCACCCACAGCACATCAGCACACTTTGGGCTGATCTATGATGACTTACATGGTCAGAAAGAATATTTTTCCATAATCAAAATAAAGACTGAACTCAACAAACAAACTCCCGGGGCAGTGGCATTTCCCTCTGCTGGAAGCCTGCCTTAGGATAAAAAAGGGAAAAGTTAACTTTGTGTGAGAGGTGTCCACGAGGTGATTGAGTTTGAAATGCATTGCACTGTCACAGCAGCCTCAGCAGGGCCAGCACAGCCGGGCTCGCAGGACAGGCTGGGATCGCTCGCCAAACACACCCTGAAAGGGCCCGATGGAGATGCAGGAGATTAAATTGACAATTCCCAAAACATTCAGCCATGCATCCCCAAAGTCTCTCATACCAAGCTGCCGTGGGATAAGGAAGACCTCCCGGGACAGGAATAAGGGGATAGATTTTTGCAGTGGGAGGAAGAGCACTACAGCAGTCTGGGCCAGCCAGCAACGCTCCCAGGGAGCAGAAAAAGGACTGGTTAGGGAGCAAAGCTCTTGAGAGGTTCCTGAGAAGTTACCAAGGGTAGTGGGCATGGGATTGCAGAAAGCCCTCCCAGTCCCCACTGAGTGTGCTAAAAAGCCCTTGGCATTAAAACAGATCCATTCCGTGTTCCAGAAGGACAAAAACAGAAACAAAGTCTTAGAAATTATAAGAAAAAAACTTACTGAACATCCATGTGCAGTCACATCCCTACTGCTGTTCACTGTTTCATTCCTCCATTCCCAGAAGACTCTGGATTCCCTGGGCATGCAGAAAGGTACAGAGAAGGGCAGGAAAACCAAGTGAGGGTGGGGAAGTTTCAGTGTTTAGCAAAACAACTACGAGTACACGTGCGCACGTGAGTGTATGCCCAGAATTAACACAAATATTTCACTTCCTCACCCAGAAGTGAAGAGGCACATTGTGCCCCTGGATTTTTGGAATGTTAAAAAAAAAAAAAAAAGAAAATTCATTAAATTAGCAAACCAAAAATCTGTCAAAGGCCTTTAAACACAGCCACAGAGAAAATCCAGTGCTGAAAGACAACACACCAGAGCCTGGGAGGTCTTTCTGGGGAATCATCACTCCCTCTCTATCCTACTCTCCCACAAGAGAGGAGGAAACTCTGCGAGGGCAGGAAGCCTTTGGGACACACAGCTGCAAGGCTACAAATGCAACAAGTTCCCCAAGTTCCAGTCCAGACAATCGTTGTTGTTTCTCCTCAATTCATTTTGTGAGAATTCAAGAACCCCACTCTCACAATTAAGGACGGCTTCACATTTCCTGTTCTGTTTTTATTTACCATTCATATGTTCACATATCTGTGCAGGCAGGGCTGCCCACTTCGTACCCAAATAAAGTGGGAAAATGGGAGGTCTGAAGCAATTAGTTGAGGTACTCTGCCAGTGCTTAAACGAACCATCTGTTCCAAGGTATGGAAGAGCAGCGTGCTTGGAGCCACGAGGCAGCTCTGCAGCATCCAGCCCTGCTTTGGAAAGGTTCTGTGTGTGGAAGTTTTGGAATTAAACCCAAAAGGGCACCAGCATCAGCCTCATCTGCCACACACAGATGCAGCTCTGCCAGAGGCTCCCTTTGGCTTGTGGGGACCTGGGGTTTGGCAGAGCGGGGATGGAAATGAACACCCAGAACATCCAGAACAGGGTGGGGAAAGCTGCTCTGGAAAGTTTCCTGAATGTATTGTGCAAAAGGAGATGAAAAATTAAAGGTCAAGGCAGTGGAATTAACAGCATTTCACCACGGCACAATGGAATTCTTCTTGAATGAAGAAATTTGGCCTTTGCTGCTCAACTACAGCTTTTCTTTTGGATGGAAGGGGGAAGCCAAGGGGAGGAGATTGCAGTTTTGTCTCCTCAAAAACAGACCTAAAGCGTGACCACCTCCAGCATCCAGTTCCAGGAGTGTTTTATTGGTACATGGCTGACATTTATACATGCCAAGGCTGAACATGCTCATTAGCACTGTTTATTAGACAAAAGGCTACTAGGAGAATGATAATTAATCAGTTGGCATTGATTGAAATTCTTGATGAAATGAAGCATGAGCTGTTGAAAAATAATTGAATGTAATCACAAAATCCATGAATCATCCATAGAAAGCACATTTATTAAACCAGAATTCATAAGTAAGATATTTTGTCTGGCTGTTCTCCTCTTTGGATGGTGTCCTGTTGGATGAACAGGCAGCTGTTCCTCCAGCACAGCTCCAAAGAGCAGACAACAGGTGAACATCCCATGCAAGAGCAGAACAGGAGCTCCAAAATGTGAATTATTACCAAGCTCAAAGAGCTTTTGTAAACCAAAATCCTAAAACCTGGTATTTGCCATGAGAGTTCAGGAAAAGCAAATGAGTTTTATGCAAAAAAATATTAAGATCTTTGCAGCCTTCAAAAGGAGTGAGTGAAATTTTCATTCTGTAAGTGAAAAATTTAGAATTAAATCAGGATATACCTGGCTATTCTTTCTCAAGGCCACTTTCTGATGGGACAAATACATAATGCAATGTCACAATTTCAAAAGCCTTGGCAGAGGTGTCCCTTTAGACACAGAAATTCAGTTGCTGGTCAGGTTTTTTTTAAATCTATCATTAACTAAACACAGATATAGCCAAGATGAATAAAGCTCCCAGCAGAAAAAATTGCTGACCATATTATCATGGAACAGTTATTTAAGAACTGAGATTGGTTTCAAAGGCAATCTCATTTTCTGAAGATTGCAATCAAATAATTTTTATATAAATTCTGCTTTTAAATTTCCTAAGTAACAATGAGTGCAATCATTATATAAATTGAATTAATTCCCCTTAACACTGATTGATACTCAAGTAAACATGAACTTTGCCCTAAAAGAAGCTAAAATATCTATATAACAGGCAAAATTCTAACCAGTTAATCCCAAATGTTACATTAGACAAAAATACATCTTTAATCATGTAACTTTATATTTAGCAAACTAAAAAGTCCAATGTTTCAACAGAATTTCAAAGAGAATTTGTTTCTACTCACTGCCTAAAATGAAACAAAAACCCAAAACATGAACAGACAAGGTGCTGATTTATCTGTTAAACCACAAAAACAGATTTATCTGTTAAACCTGTATCAGAATGTTTGAAGTACACAAATATTTCTGTTGCAGTGGATGATTTATACCAGGAAATCTTCCTTATCCTGCTTCCCACGTCCCCTGAGAGCAGGAACAGTTCACCATGCCAGGAGAAAAACTCCTCCTGCAAACATGGTAGTCACAACTGAGATTATGGATGGGACTAAGGCTGGCAGTGACTGAAACCATCTTTATTTCTGCCTGACATTTCTGCTGGATGCAGCAGCATCTTCTCCACGGGACACAAGCACCCACAGTGAGTGTGACAAAGCACTTAATTGCCCCCACTCATGGCCAGCCCAAGCAGGAAGGGTAAATCACACAGCACAACCTGTGACCTCCACAAGCAGCATTTTATCACCCACCCACCCAGAGCACTGCCCTGGTACTGCTGAAAAAAACCCTTTCCAAAGTGCCCGTGAACAACAAAACATGGTCATTCTAAATGCCAGCTGAGTCAGTGGGAAGGAGGGTGTGAAAAACGAGGTCCATTCTTCTGTTGGAAATTTTAAAAGCTGAATAAAGGGACAATTAGGAGACAGGAAAGCAAAAGTTGCATACGGCCGGGTGCTTGGCATAAAGCCAGGAAGCACACCTTAGCCCAGAAGAGCGTTTCTTTAAATGTACCAACATGTTACATATTCATAGACCCTTCTACATGATTCAAACATGCCTTTTTGGTGCTCTCTTGGTGTGAAACCCCCCTCCATTCCCTCTTACGGAATAATTTAACATTTTATTACTTCTTGGGGTCCCATCCTGCAGATTAAATCATCTTCTGGTGGCTCCATCCTGCAGATTAAATCTTCTGGTGGCTCCATCCTGTCGCCTCTGGGGTTTGTCACCATTATTCTTCATCCAGATAGGATAATCCAAGAATGTGGGGAATTATCTTTATCGTTCTCTGAGTTAACTTACATGAGTGAAAGAAGCATTCTACCTATCACACTGCTCTTCCTAAGTTTTGTTAATAAAAGAAACTACATTCATACAGTGAAGTTTTTAACATTACACATATAGCTCTCACTTCAATATTTGCGAAAAGCCAATATTATAATATGTATTTATAAGAGGGGGAAAGACACGTCTGGAAAATCTTGTGCAGCCCAGGATTGCCCAGGCAGCAGCATGCTGTCTGCCACGGGATAGCAGCACGGCTCCCTGGGCAAGCACGTGGCGAAGGACACGGCCAGGACTAAGGGGAACTTGCTGTTCTCTCACTGTCCCTGGCTGTTCTCTCCCCAGGACCATTCTCCTCAGTAAAAATCCTGAGCTTACACATGATGAAGGAGAAAGCATTGGGCAGGTTTTAATTACTATATTAAACACAAAACCCAGCGCCATAAATTCATTTCAAATACAGCTGAACCCTACGGAGGTAGCAGTAAATCTACTAAAACAAGCTTTTGGAGCAAAATCTGATTTTTGTGTCATTGTATTTCTGCTGCTGAGCTGCACAGCCCCTCACATACCCTCTCTGATATACACATAAACACTTAAACAGACAAATATTATCATGACACCATTTTAATAGGATGCTCAAAATAGACCTAAATGAATCCTTAATATGTGGCACCCAGAGAAGTTACCAACTGAACTGTTTTGTTGACACAGATATTCAATCCCTACTACAATTAATGAAGAAAGTGATGCCACTGAACTCATTTCAGTGAGACTTGAGGGGACCCCACTGCTTTTATGCCATTACCAAAAGCGCCATGATAGCAGCAGAAATAGTGCAGCAGCTGCTGGAATTTGGGGTGGTTTTCAGCCATTTCTGTGAGCAGAGTGATGTGGCAGAGGGACTTTTGCCACCCCTGACAGAGCATCTACAGCAGGACACGACGGACACAGGCTCAGCCTGCGTCTTACAGATAAAGACAATACAAATGCAAGCTCTAGGAATAACCTCTTGGAGAATTTTATCAAACAGACTTTGTTTCCATGCATTATTTATCCACATCTACATTTCCCTGAAAATGGCCTCGTTTGAATTAATTGATGCTTTCCTATGGGTATTTGTTAGAAATCAGTGTTACACATTCCCTGGTTTTGTTATATCTGTAGTTTTGTGTCATCACAGGTACCCAATAATTATAAGTTCGGCTATTTAAAGCAAATAAATAGCAAATAAAGACTTCATTTACTTGTTTCAGTCATCAAATAAATGTTGCCGGGCTTTTTTTTGCAGAAGTCTGAGTAACAAATGTACGGCTTTTTTGGTCCTTCCCCTGCTATTACTTCTGAACCAGTGCATTTATTTGAGATGGAGTGTTCTACAGTGTTAAAAAACAAAATGAGATAGCTCAGAAATTAAAAATTTAACTTGTGAAAGATGCTGCTATAACTAGAATTCATAAGGATTTAATAAAAGTCCTCATGAAGTTCTTTTAGTATGACAACAGCAATTATTCCTTCTCTTCCTCATCAGTGATCTCCCCTTCACTTTCACAGTGTGTATTAAACAAAGCAGCCCAGTTTTACAGGGAAAAACCTCTTTCAGGGTCCCCTTGTCCAGACTTAATGGACCCTGTGCCACCCCACTGCTTAACCCCTCTCAAGTTCCCTTACTGCCCCACCACAGGCCAAAGATTAATGGCTTTTCCCAGGTTTGGAGTTCATTCAAGCCAGAGATGAAGGTGCAAAGGGATTTATTCCCATTTCTGACCAACTATACCCAGTGCCCCTCAAGAAAAAAGCTTCAGCAACGTCCAGGATGTCTCAGTTGTTTGGTGGAGTCAATTTGTTTTCTCTGGTCATGTAGCAGGGGAAAGGAGGCAGCACTGATGATGTTTAAGGAATGATTCTTGCAAAATTTGAGTTCCTAAACATCAAATTAAGGCCAGAGCACAGTGAAAGTACAAATCCATACTTGCAGCTTTTGAGAAACCCATATGAGAATGAAGTTATTGATAACACAAGACTTGTGTTGGTGGCTATTGCTCTGATTTCATGCAACACCACCCTGGACACTGCAGTTGCCTTCAGCTTTGGTGGGAAGAGCCAGGAAATCTGTGGATGCTGCGGCTTGGCTCACCCTGAGAGGAGCACAGGAGGGAACAGGGAGCCAGCACTCCTTGGGGACAGCACAGAGCACAGCCCGCTCTGGGAGAGGAACCTGGAACAGGAGGCACAGCAGAGCTGCCCCGGGGGCTGAGCAGGGCACGGAGGAGGAGCTCAAACGGAGGGAAGGATTTTATTTGCAGCAGAGTATGGCAGTAGCACCCCTCCTTTAGTGTAGGCCACAGAGTTTGGGTACATTTTGTGTGGTTTCACAGGTGGGCCCATCTGAGGAAAACGCTGGAGTTCTAAAGGTTTAGAGCCCTTTGGTGGGAGATGGCAGAGGCACAATGGCTCTTCGTAATTCTGCACGTGCCAAAACACTCTGCATTTGTTTCCAGCTCCCCTCCCTGCAGCCAACACCCTGCCTTTGCTCACCTTGCTGCTTTTTCCCTCCTCCCTGCTCAGCTTCCCTTTAACCTCCCACAGCTGTGGAATTTTGGAAGGTTACCTCCCAAACCTCCCAGAACAGCACCATCATTTCCCTTGTGCTCCACAGGCAGCTCTAGAATGGCACAACATTCTCAGTGCAGGATGAAGTGCTGCTCTCCTGATGTTATTTCCAGCCTGACAATGGACATTTGGACATGAATGGATCTGCTGAAACACCACACAATAGTTTCTGTGAAAGCTTTATGTATTTCCCTTTGAATAAGGCTACAAACTCCTGTGTGTGCTTCCAGCAGCCCCAGCCTACCCTCTCTGCCTTCTCACCAACCTGAACCGTGCTGTAACTCTCATTTTCCTTGTGGAGCCAGTATGATTCAAAGCAGTTTCAGTGTTTACACCTCTAAAAGGGATGAATGTTATGATAAGCACCACACACATCTCACCAGCACCCAAGGCAAGGAGAAGCCGTGCTCCTTGTCTTTCAGACTGTGTCTAACACAGCACCAGATCAAACTGTAGGAGGGATGTTTTCCTTTCCTGGTCTGAGGCTGAAACACCACATAACATTTTCCCACAGCAAAAATATCATCCTGCTTTTTTGGGACTTTTTTTTTTATTTTTTTTTTTTATTTTTTAAAAAAAACTTTGGAACAGCTCTCAGCTGCTGCCAGGGTGCTGTGCCCAAACACACAAGGTGGAATTCTGCTCCTGGGTGTGGGAATGGAGCTTAGGAAGGATTTCCTACCCAGTTATCTTCCAGCAGCTCCTGTGCTGCACAACCACTCCAGGAGCTGAAGGAGCTGGATCCGTGCTGCCTGCAGCTGGGAATGCTGCTGCCTCCTGGGAAGGGAGTCACCGCTGGGTGAAGGGGAGCAATTCTGCCTCAAATCAGGACCCAGGGAAGAAATAAAAGAATTGTGCTGTTGCTGAAGATTATCTGCATTCCCTGTAGCTCATGAGGACTCAATATCCTCTTCAGGGAGTCCTACAAACTGGGAAAGAATCTTGTTTTACAGAGCTGATTCTGATCATACTGAAAAGTTTAAAAAGGGGGGTGAGGAAACAAAGAAGTGGCCCCGGCATTCAGCAGCATAACAAACAAACAAGGGCAAAAGCTTCCATGATGCTCACCACGTCAGTATCCAGGAGGTTACTGCTTTTCCTCCTTTTTATTTTGAAGGACAGAAATGGAAAATAGTCTTCTTACAGTTCATGGAGTCCAAATCAGGAAAATAAGATCAATGCTACTCATACACCTACACATTTGCCTCAAAAAGAAGAGAATGTATTCCTGATAATGGCAAATCAGAAAGAGAAAATAAAAAGTCTAATTCTGAACTTGTTCTCTTTATAAATAAATTGCAATAAGATAATGCATTTCTCCTATATTTTCTAGTGCTAGCAGTGCTGCTCCCAGCAAAGCAATGAAAGCTGCAATATTAAACTTGCTGCTTACTCATCAATTTTCATGCAAGTCCCATTGGCAAGAGGCCCAGGCACAGACAGGATGCTATTGTAATCACTATTTCTACCCCAAACAATGTTGACTATTTAATTATTAAAGTATTTCTTTCTAAGTAGTTATTTTCAACCACTGGGTCTGACAGAACTGAGAGAACTCTTCTGTGCACAGGTTTGCTCAAAGAAAGGTTGATCACTGAAAAATAACTTCAATTTTCATGTTTTAAGCTGGCTGTGTCCTTAAATACAAATTCACAGTTCCTCTGCCAGCAAGAAGCTGATATGAAGCACTGAACTTGTTATCAGGCAATGAAAAAGTTGAAGTCCCACGTCTCGTTCCCAATTTCAGTCATATTTTCTCTCACATTGCATTTTTCATTCCCCTGTTAAGTGAGGCAAACAATATTGAGAGTATTCACAAAGGTTTGGAAAACTGTTTCTATTTGTGAAAAGAGGCATTTGGTTTTGCCTGACAACCCTGTGTGTCTTGGTGATAGGCAGGAGAAAAGAGAATTAAATGCACAAATATGCTATTAATAGACAAAAGATTTTGCTTTCAGCTCTCTCTGTACCTGCCAGGGAATTTTAAATCTGGGACCCATGCATGTAGTCAACATGGAAAGGGAAGTTTTTAAGCATCTAAATATTCTCTAGGCTTGCTCATGTCCTGCTGCCTGGGTCAGTGTTGGGAGGTGCTGCTCCTGTTCCAGGAGACAGCACAAGGCCCCTCACAGAACCCCTTTCTCTACAGAGCAGGGCCAGGGACCAAAAGCAATCTCCATAACAATTTAGATCTGTGGCAAAAAGCTCAAGCTGCAGTGCCCGTGCAGTATCAAGAACCTTATTCCTTCAGTGCATTCAAGTATCAAATTAGTTCAGCCTCTGAAGGTAGTGGCCACTGTCTTCACAAGAAAATGTGTCATTTCAGCAAATTCCGCTGGTGCCAAAGAGCCTCGTTTATGCTGATACTAATCTAGAATAGGGTCCTCATTTCAGGTCTCCCTGGACTGGGAAATTCAGTGACTAACTCAGCGCCTGAACCAATTTGGGTGTTTGGGGGTGTTTCACCAACAGCTGACCAATGTCCAAAGCTCACAGCATTTTAACAACCTCACTCAGCTGTGCTGCAGCAACAACCAGAGTATGAAATAAAAGCTCTAGGCACTCTTATTAGCACATATAATATAATTACTACATTTGCAAAGGATTTAAGCTTATCTCAAGCTGTCAACTCCTGCCTTTTGTGTTGTTGTGCATTCTGCTGTGTGAGCCTGTGCAGCTGGGCAGTGCCAGGCACACAACATCAATCCTGAATAAACAGGACGTCACAGCGCTCACGTCCTCAGAGCCATTGCAGAAATTGCAAGCTTCACCCCATCTCAAATCCCAGCGCTCACTTAAAAGCTCCAACCATATAATTAAATGTAGGTCAGCTTAAAAGTGGACAATTCTTTTCAGGGAGCGCTCCTCAGCGAAGCCTTCAGCAATTCTGCTCTTTTATCTCGGAGGGCTGACAGATGGTTGTCAAAACCAGGGGCTTGCTGGCAAAAAGTTTTAAGGCAGAGAAAAAGGTACAACAGTGTAGGAGGAGATACTTAAAAGAGAATAAATCTCTAGCTTGCTTTCTTCAAAGCTAGAATCCCTCCCTTGCCTCAGTCACACTGAGGACAAGTTTAACCCAGGGTAACTCTTCTGTAGTCTAATGCCCTTACACCCGTGAGTATTTTGACCCAAACTGCTTGAGACATGCCTGGAAAAATAACCTTCTATTTTGCTCACAGTCCTGCTGCACAGAGGGAAATCTTTCTTGTCACTCCCTTCAGCTCTCACATCTTAAGTTTTGTGTAGAAACTCTCCCCTGGCTTCCTTCAGCCCTACCAGGCACTCCTCACACGAGCAGGCCGGATGAGCCTGTCCTCTGCTCCCGTGGGTTCCACTCTCAGATATATTGCTGCAAGGGTTGGGAACCTTGCCTTGGCTTTGGGGTCCTGCCGTGGTTCCTTTTCTCCTCAGCACTGAGAGGGACTATCACAATAAATCAATTGCCTGGCTTGAGGCAGGTATGCTCGGACAGGCTTCCCTTTCACCGCGTGCTTTGAAAGCTGAGAGGCATGCAGTGTACTCCGGTTATTCCTCTGAAAGGAAAACTCTTCCTGGGACTTGAAGGGGAGAGGGGGAGTGCCAGGGAGGACAATGGAACCCTGACGTGCAGGGAGAAGCAGCCTGCTCAGAACAGACACACTGGGGTGTGGCTGTGCAAGCACAGCCCAGCTTGTTTCTCACACTATTCTTGTTCAACTCAGATCTATTTTAATCTCAGTGGAACTTGGCTTTTGTTCACTTAGCACAACTAAATCAACTTATACAATAAATGAAATCATGTTTGTTTGCCATAGTTCAACATATGAATTTAAGTATGTTTAATACTTTTAGTCATTAAACTACTCTTGAAATTGCTTCACTGTGAACACACTCATTCAAATTCCCTTTTACAGTAATCTATACCCTTTTCTTATCTTTCAAAGAAAAAAGCCCACTGTGTTCTTTGTGTTAAGTATTCAGATATTCATTATCAATCTATTCTAGGAGACATCTACACATCTTTTGTTGTGAAATCAATTCATAATTTAATTACTGGAGATTAAAGACTGCCTAATCTAGCTGTAATTTTTTTTAGTCAGTGTGAAAACCAGGGAGACCCTGCACCACTTAATGAGAGAATCCAATCCATGGCAATAACTGAGAAACATCATTCAAACCAAAACAACAAAAACCATTTAAGAAGACGCCTAAGCCTCTCATATTCAGGCAAGTTTTCTATTTCAGGTACTATATCAGTATGCAATATGAAAAAAGCATTTTCTACCCAGTTTGGCATTCAGCTAATTATCAGGCCAAGGGAAAAAAGAGACAAAAACAAACACACCCAAACCACCAATGTCCTTTGTACTGGACAGTTTTCATTTCCACAAGGAATGTCCATGTAATGGCACTACTCAAGTCATTTAGGGCCAACAGATTATCCAAGATATGAGCTATAACCAAGAAAAGAACCCACACTTAAGCAATTGTTTCTCACCCCTCTTTGCTCTCTCCCTTTTTGCAGCACATGGCTCTCCTTCCCCAGCACTTTTACTGCAGCCAAATCTGCTCTGGATCTGGTGCTATCATAGCGACTAATCCACGTTATTTCTGTATTACTTAAAGCAAATTCTGTATTTTCCACATATATGGGCATGATGCAAACCTCTGATGTCACCAGCAGGATGATTTAACCCAGATTCACACCAGCTGCAGCTTGATTTTTTGATTCTTGATACAAAAGTCTCATTCACGCAAATATATTGAACTTGAGGAAAAGACTGCATTTCCCACATCTGTGTCCAGGACTTTCCAGGGAGATGTGCAAACAAGGAATAAATACATGCAGCATTTATCTCACTCTCAGAGCAGCCTGACAGTCTGGATCCGTCCACAATAAACCACCACAGCAGGCATTGCCCAGAATTCCAGGGAATCATGCGAACACAACGAGTCAGATCCAGAGCCCCAGCCCAGCTGTTGGTGACAGCAGTACAAACGTGCCCCTGCCAGAGCCAGGGGGAATGCTGAGTAAGAGAGAGGGGAACATCTTATCCTTCCACTGCAGCAGGTTTTGACAACTTTTATTACTTTAGAATTGGACTCCATCCCCTTGCTCTCCTCTTTTTTTTTTTCATATCAGTATCAAAACACAGTGTGGAGCTTTTCAGCCACCTTGGGTACAGCACGGTTGCACAGCCTGTGCTGCGAGTGGGACACCTGAGGGGACACCTCACACCTCCAGTCTCTGGTATAGAGATGAGACAGCTGATGCAGGGTTGGAACAGTGATTTCTGCTGGCTCAAGAGGGAAAGAGCCAATTCCTGGCTCTCCACAAGCCAAACACCTTAATTCCCCACCTCTCAGCACGCCACAGACACGGCTGGCTCTCTGCTGTCTGCCGCTCGGCCCTGGCCTCCCTCCTTTCTTCAGCCACAGGCTAAATTGAACTAAAGCTCATGTTTTCCTGATTCCCAGCTGGAAAGTGCTTTCTTCTTCCAGACACCTAGAATTGTACATAATTCCAGCCATCATTCCAAGCAGCCCTTCCTGACAACAAAAAACCCCTATGAATATTGACATGAAAGACATCCTGTATGCTGAGCTCCAGTTCTGCTCCTGGAACACACTCCCACTGCCGTGAGGGGGACAGCAGATCTGCCAAAGGGGAGCTGGGACTGGGACAGCTCACTCAGGCTAAAGTGCAATATACATTTATTTATGCTATTACCCAGCAAATATTGAAATAGAGAGGAATCTAGGTCAAAAGTAGTAAAGCAGAATCAATGGGTTCTGTTCACTCCTGTGGCACAGATGAATAGCACTTTATCAGTAGGGATATTATTTATATACCCAGCAAACACTCCTGTGCTCGCCTTTCATAAAGCAATTAACCAAATTCAAACCACCACCCATTCCTTCCAAGTTATTTTTGCCACTGGAAACATAAACGATGAAAAACTTCCCAACACTGTTTGCAAATACTGAGCTTGAATTTCCAAGTTAGGCACCAATCCATGGAAACAAACCAGTGCAGAACAGAAATCCTTGTGATGTATCCAAACATCCTGCAAGCAGCAGGTGTCCTCTCAACTGGTGCAGCATCATTCACCCACAAGAAAAAGCCTTCTTGTTTAATGGATATGGGCAACAATTTAAAATAGTGGTTCTGTCACTACTCACGTGCTGTTAATCCTGCATTTAATAGCCACAGGCACCTGTGGAAAGGCTCAGAACACTCAGTATTTGGGAATTTAAGTGAGCTGGAAGCTGGGTAAGTGGCAGGCCAGAAGTAACAGCTGATATTAATCTTCCTTCTGGTTCCCAGGGAATTAATACTGAACAATGTGTACTACTTAGATTTGCTAATTTGGGGATTTCTTCTTTTCTTGGTCGTTCACTGTTCTTCAAATATCTTTGGAAAAAGACATATTCTTCCTGTCAGAATTTAACATCTTTGTTTCAGCACAGAGCTGAAATTATCATAAGGGCAATAAATTAAAGTCTTAGATTTTTGAAAACCGGAAGGGAAAACCTGAATTTAGTAGCAAGAGACAAATCCCTTCTTGCCTCCCTCACCTTTATTTCTTTTTAAGACAGAACAGAGTCTACTACAGTCTCTTTCCTGTTCTATTTACAGAACAGGGTTGGTCTCCCCACACTCGTTCCTTTGGCATTCTCCTTGGGACACACTACAGCTGGCAGGATAGAAATCTCATTAGGAAAATATTTCATTTTATGGAAATGAAAAGTCAGATGCAGAGAAACACAAACATGAGCTGCATCTCTGTATTCCAGCAGCCAAGCAACCTTCAAGGAAACCTCTGAACCAGAGTAACAAAGGTAAATGAAAACTAGAAAATGGATTTAGGAACCAATATTTATTTTTTTTCAGAACTCTTGAGATTCTTCTTGAAGACAAAGCAGAATTTTAATTTAAACTATTAATTAAAATTTTGCAAGTGACAACTCCGTTCCAAAGTCTGGGGGGTGTGGTAGAGCCCAGTTATGTTTCCTCTGACTGCTGCTATCATTTAATCTCTTGGAATCTTCTTCCAAACACTGGGAATTGATGATCTCAGGAAACCGGTTTAGCATTAAGTGTTAACAGTGGAAAGATTAAATTATGATTAGGTAAACATAAACAAATCATAAACTCCTCAGCAGCAGTGGCTGCTGTGCCTGCCTGCCAATTTGCAATCAATTTTTAAGTAACCTCCCTGGGCCTTTCTGCGATTTTCCTGACAGACACCTGGTGTGGGCTGCACTCCTGAGCCTGCTGGGCAGTGCTTGTGTCACTTCCAACAAATTCCACCTGTTTTTCCTGCTAACGTCAACTCCAAAGGGAATTCTGAGAGCACTCCCAGGTCCCACTGATCTGCACCCAGGTGGCAAAGCCAGCAACAAACGCAGGTGAAAAAGGGCTGCAGTTCCTTCAGGAGAAAGGAACTGTGCAAGCCCTTCCCATGGACCCCATTGCAGCAGGACATGAGGTATATTACAAATTATTTAATCTTCATTCCTCAAAAAATAAGGAATGGCATTTACATGGTGAAAAACCCCACTGAATATATGGTACGAGCAGAATGGTTTCCAGCTGTGTTATTGATTTTATACCCAGCAGAGGATCATGGAATGGTTTAGGGACCTTGGAGATCATCTCGTTCAAACCCCCCTCCACGGGCACAGCAAAGTGAAAACTTCACGGAAGCCTCTCAGGAAAAGCAAAAGAGAAAATTACAGAAGTTTAGCGACACAAACCAACTGCAGTGGAAGAAAGGATCTATTCTGAAACGGCACAAAGTTGGGAGGATGATTTACATGTGAGTCTCAATTTAATCTTTAATCTATTTTCACTTACTGTGGTCTACTTCCATTCCTCTTGCTTAGAACCCCAGACATTTCAGTAGTTTCTGTTTCTCAACATCAAGGAAAAAAATTCTAAAATTCTGCTTTAAAGTTCTGGTCAATTTGGGTTTCAAACATCACAGGGAAAAACTTCATTTGTTCCCAGGCCAAAAGGAGCACAGGGGGCACTCAGAGTGCATTAGAGTTCCATAAAATGGGCTCCATATTCAGCTCTGCAGGAGCCTATTGATCGTAACCGATAAATGACCATTAACTGAGTCTCCAATTAATTCTTCAATCCAGCAAAAGCAAGTGTTCTTGTCACCACAAGAGAAGAATTCCCCTGCAACACTCCATCTGAAGAGCAAAGCACAAATATCTGACCACAAATTACATTTGAAGAAGTAAAGGAAAATACCCACTTCCAACAGAGAGGAATCTCTGTTTTTTGTTAAAAAGATTATTCACCAAATTTCTGTTACAAGTACTGATACAGCCCAGTATGACCAGAATAATTAAATTATTCCTATAAAACAGATTTTTTTTTAAAAAAAAAAGGCATCTAAAATAACCAGCTACATATAATCAAAGTGAAAATATACAAAACTAACAGGTTGGTTTTTTTTTTCCAAACAATAAAAAAAAATTTTAAAAAGTAAAGTCAAGATTCCATTCATCAGCCAACATTTCTGAGGTTTCTCCTTAAATAAGGTCTGGGACAGGTCTGTGGATGCCACCACTCTGAGAGCTTTAAGCCACCAAAGAGTCGTGCTCAAATTAACATTAACCTTGTTCCAGCTGTGCCTCACCATGGCCAGTCTGAGTTCATGTCAGTCAAGGCTACAAATCAAAAACTTCATGGGCCCTTCCCAGCACAAAACACGGCGCAGAAATTCAGTATAAAGGATCAAATTAGAGAATTCACATTACTGAATAGTATTGCACACTCATCTTTAACACTGTGCAGTCAGCTGGAATTCCCCAGGACATGGGGATGGACTGGAGAGTAGAGACAACCGGCACTGGTTTATTTCTGATATTAATGAATAAGTTTAAATACTCAGAATGAAAGAAACACTGAAAATGGAACAACCTTCAGTATGTGGTGTTAAGTACTGAGTTTGTCACTTTATATCACTTATCATTCCTTTCTTCCTGCTCTAATACCACTGTGACTGACATTTTTCCATTTCCAGAGCGTCAAGTCTGTAATGCTTAAAATATCTTGTGAAATACAACGCTCAACTTTGTCAACTCCTGAGTTATCAGCATACAGGGAAAATAATGCCTGTGCCATCAGCAACCTTGTGTGTCACCCAAGGGTAAAACATCCAGCATTCTTCCTTTTCTCCACCTGCTTGATACATTAAAAAACGCAGGCACTGATCATCAGTTTCTCAGAATGATTTCTCCCATCTCTATGGACTTGCTCAAGTGTGAGAAGGAGCCTGAGGTATTTGTGTGCTGCAAACAAACCTGTGCCCAGCTGGATCCACTCGGACATCTCTTGCTGCTGGGACACATTAGAGACACAGACTGGCACCACGCGTTTTTTCACAGCAGAGTAAATAAAGATTCCTTTGGAAACTGATAAACAATTCCACTCACTTTTCCCTGGAAAAAAAAAAAGAGTGAGAGTGCCATCCCTGTTAAAGGCTGCTTTCCTAGGCCTCAGCAATCCCCTCTAAGTGCTTTATGCTGCATTTTCTCTCACCTTTTGTTGGTGGATGCAGATGGCCCGGACAACAGGAAGAGGGGAAAAAATTAAAAGAAAATTAAAAGAAAAATATTAATTTCCTCATTAATTAATTACTAAGTTCCAAAATTCTCATTTAACCTTCATGCAGGGGGAGAGGCCGTGGGAGGTTTGTGCAGCATCGTGCTCCACAGGCAGCAGCTCATCCTGGAACACAGACTTGGGCTGACACAGGATCAGCCTGCAATTCAAACCTCAACTACACTGGGGCAGGTTTAGCTTGGCCATCAGCAGGAATTTCTCCATGGAAAGGGTGATTCAATATTGGAAGGAGTTGCCCAGGGAGGTTTGGAGTGCCCGTCCCTGGAGGTGTCCCAGGAAGGGCTGGAGGTGGCACTCAGAGCTCCGGGCTGGGGACAAGGTGGGCACTGGGCACAGCCTGGACTCGATGGTCGCCAAGGTTTTTCTAATTTAAATAATTCTGTGATCCTGTAACATAGCCAGGAGCCTGAAAATTTTTTCTCTCACATGCAAACAGTATTTGGTTCTTAGAAGGGCTGAGTACACTGAATTCCTGGAGACTTCAAATCACAAATAACTGAGGCCAGCCTTTTTTCCTTCTTTTTTTTGGTCTTATTTTTGCTTTGGTTTGAAAGTTTTTGTCTTTTTTTTAAATTATTTTTTAAATTTATAGTGCTGCTTTAGGCCTGTTTTCCCTCATTTTCACCTGAATTCTACTCTGCATCACTAATTGCCATACAACAAATAAAACAAATAAGCTGTCAAACCACCTGATACCAGTAGAACTGCTCCTAAACCTGTTTCAAAACCTTCTTAAAGTGTGTGGAAAACATTTAAAAATGAAAAAAGCCTAATAACATTCTCTTCCTTAGAGTCTCCAATCCCCCATAAACATCCTCAACCTCTTCTCGTCCCCGTGTACCTCAGAACGTGTCCTCTGTTCAGAGCAGAAAATTATGCATTCGAAGGAAGCCTCGTGCAGCTGAAAACGTGGCCAATACAATTCCTTTTCTTCCCTCATTCCCATTCCACCAAATGTAGCTGGAAGTGTGTCCTAAAGGTACAAATGCATCAGGAAAAATAATTAGCTTGTGCTGTTCACAGGTGTTGGGTACAGGTACCTCCATGGAGAAGTTTTATTTCAGCCTAACAAAAGACGGTGAAAGCACATCCCCAGCACAAACATCCTCTCCGAGGCTGCCTCTGAATGCTGCATTATCAAATCTGTGTGGCACAGTGATCTCGGGGACACCGGTGACTGACTGCCCCCGAGATGAAAGAATCTAACGTGACACTGCTCATTTCAGCACACCCAAAAATGCTCTTTAGGAAGACTGGTAGGAAAAGGAGCACCTTGAAACATCACAGAAGAAATGAAATTCTCCCCTCCCAGCAGCATTAGATAAATAATAATGAAAGCTGAATTACAAAGTAATTATTACTCCTAAAATAATAAAAAAATAGAAAATTCCCATGTCTGTTTCAAAGGCCCAGATGTTGTAATTTTTCCTTACTGAATTCAGACTGCTTTAAGTTTTGTTAGCTGACAGCCTAATGCAGCTTTAATGCTTGTAGTGCATTGAGAAAGATTTTTGCATATGCACAAAAAGGCCATTCCATGCAGACTCCAGGCATGCTCACACCAACAGAACTGGCCTCATTCCAGGACAGGTTTTCAGTGCTTAATCAGAAATCTGTTAAAATTTATGAACAAAACATTTTACGGGACATCTCCACTTGGAAAGTGGTTTTCCCCAGGTTCCCCAGCTTTTGCACAACAGGTTCTTTTTACTGCATGGCTTTATTTCATTAGAACCCCACAGCAGTAGGAGTTGGAAGGACCTTACAGATCATCTCATTCCAACCCCCTGCCACGGACTTCCACTGGACAAAGTTGCTCAGACATTCATCCAGCCTTTGACAACTCAGTTTGCCACTTTTTATATAAGCTATTTATAATTTCACAACATAAATGTAAGTAATAAAGAGGTTTTTTATAAAGCTTTTGCACAGAATGAGGATCCCCCCCATGACACACTGCAATGCACATCTCTTCTGTTTATTGCTTCCAGCCCAGCCAAGGGGGGATTTTATAAGAGGAAAGCCCTACAAGATAATCTTGTCAGGAATTCCTTTAAAAAAAATAATTTTTTTTTTAAAGTTTTCAAGTAGATGGAAAGGCAACAAAGTTCATAACAGGTTTATCACAAAAGCCAGTTTAGAACAGGAAAACAAATCGTAGACAAAAGGAATCCCAGAGGAAACCTGAACTAAATCCCCTGTCCCCTGGCAAAGCAGCTGCCTGTCCTCACCAGGTGACATCTCAGTTCTGTTTTAACCGCGCAAGGCAAAGAAGAAGTGAAACCCACATTAAATGGAACCTGTGACACCTAAGCCTGGCTTGCAGCTTCTGGCTCCAACAGCTAAAGATCCAAAAGCATCAGCCAAGAGCAGGGAGGGTGCAGGCAGCAGCCCCTCCCCTGTGTGCAGCAGCACAGCATCCCTGACGCTCTGCAGCCACCGAGAACTGGAGAAACGAGGCAGATCCTTAGAGCCCCATCCTGCTGAGCCCCAAAAGCCTCACAAAGCTTCTGTGGGCCAGCAGCTGTGCCCGACGTTTATCTTATTGCAGTGAGTCTCGTGGGAGCGCATTTAATTTCAGTCCCTGAAGTTAACACCATTAGAAGATACATTTCCTTGATGATTAAAAATTAACCACAAAAGTATTTCAAAGCTTTTGAAATAACTCCAAACTAATGAAGGACTAATTGCTTCACTACATGTCTTCATATAATAATGTATAAAAAATTGGTGTCAACTGTCTGATGTCAACTCCTGCATCAGTTAATTACATGTTTGCCATCAGTCATCCACAGTCACAATTCAAACAGGGCGATATTGTTATAATTAGTTTTCTGGTCTAGAGCAAGAGACAACTGAAGGAAGTGTTAAAACTTGGTTGACTCTTTTTTGTTGCTAAATTGATACAATCATTAGCACCATTTTAGGAATCAGCTCCATGGGCAGCTGGCTGATGGGAATTGAATCTCTGAGCCTTGATTCACCTTTAGAAAACTCTGGGGGGTAGAAAATGTAAGTCTACAAATTCCAATTTGTTCCCTCTTATTTTTTGAAATATCATGAGCAACATCTAGTTATTTATTGGATTAAATACACTGAAATTTCTTGTGCGAAAAAGTCTAACACATGATATTAGCAAGCAACCAAAGACCAAGTAGGGCTGGAGGGGAGAAACCTTCATCTCCCTGACTGATGGGGGAAAATCTGCATATCAGAAATTTGAAATCAGATGTAGCAACTGCCCACATGTCATTTGAGCCCTACATCGTGAGCAAATCCCATGGAAACAGCTCCACTCAATTCCCTGAGTTTCTCACATAAATCATTAGCTTGATTTTAAAAGCCGGTTTGTTTTGTTGGGTTTTGGTAGGGTTTTTTTACACCAAGCATGAACACGTTACAGCATCTCTATCTCAGAAGCTCCCCAAATAGAAATAAGCAATTTCAAGAAGAATCTGGTCTATTAGAACTAGAGCTGCTGCTCTCTGGCTCCAAACGAAAGTTACTGCTCCAGCAAGGCTGGAAGTCAAACCCAGCTGGCATTAAACAGGTAAAGAGAGACAGAGAACACCAGGAGCTGATCCAGAGTCAAGGGATATGGCAAGGCAATATCTTGGACTTGGAAGCACACCCTCCCAACCTTCCAGAGAATGAAAGCCTTACAAGAAAATAGAACGAAACATACACAGAAGAACAGAAATCACCACCACCACAATAAATGCATGGATATATAAAAATATAGATATTTATCTATGGGCCAAACCTATTTTTCTCAGAAATATCTTACTCTAAAATTGTTTCTGCAAGGAGACAGGACCAAAACTGGGGAGGGGAGGGTGTAATTTTGAGATTAATGGAATTAGAAACCGGATAGCAAAAAACTCCTGACACAGTAATTTCTCTATTTTTAAACACAACAGCTTATATTTATTTTCAATTCACCAAAAGAGTGTTGAAGTTTAAGGAAGATCATGATTCCACACAGCAACAGCATTTCATTGGCAAAGCTAACTCAGGAGTTTTTCAGATCCCTCGAACAAACATTTCTGCCATTGAAATACAACTGCCACACAGAATTTCAAACTAAACCTAGGCAGTTGCCTTAAAAATAAAAAAAGAAGAAGAAAAAACAAATAAACAAAATAAAATTCACCTCTATGAGAGTGTCCTCCCTCACCCCAAAGACCATCTGGAAAAATAAAATGAAAGAGAACAGAGGACACCAGGTCCTGGAACTCCACGAGCCTTGAGCACCCCGACACAGGCAGGATGTCTAAGCGAAACAAACCAGTCCTCTGGACAGTGAATCCTTTCCAAGTGCCAGGTAATTCCCTGGCATGAACTTGAAACATGAAGGGCATGGAAAGGAGTGACAAAGTGCCTCCTGTGCGGTCGGCAGCAGGGACGCGCACGGCAGAGCCCTGCGGTGTTCGTGCTTCCCTCGCGGGGCCGAGCTTGGGGCTCAGCCTGTCCTGGCTGGGCTGGGCTCAGGAGGGACAGCCCAGCCTGCTCTGAGAGAACACCTGACTTACTGAAACCAGGTTTCACACAAACAGAACCCTTTCCCCAAGTTTCTGTGGCAGAGCTGCTCTCTACGGCGAGGACTTGAGTCTCTCTGGTGCAGCAGTGAGAGATCCATCCTCCCTCCATCCCTGCCCACACAGCCCCAGCCACCCCAACAGGTAAGGGGATAAACATCAGCAAGCAGAGCCTGTCTCACTTTTTAACTATCTCTGTTTTAAATTAAAAGAAAGCAACTTTATTGCCATTTGCACATAAAGAACCCCGTGGGTACTGGTTGCATTGACTGCAAGACAGCCAGATCCTTCTAACACAGGATGTCATTTCACCAGCACCTGAAGCACACGAGCTGCTCAGATGCCACTTTTTGATGAGAATGAATTTGAAACTTTCAAAAAGGCTGAAAAAAATCGTCAGAGTGTGGGGAATGCCAGAATCAGGCAAGGGGAAATCCCTGGTGTAAGCGACTGAACACACGGCAGCTTTAGACACTTGCATCCCTCAATCCATTCTTGGTCATTGTCTAACATATTCTTGTTGAAGTAAGGCTTGAAAGTCAGAAACATAATTTGAGAAGCTGTTTAAAGTGCTCCTCTCAACCTTTCCTCATGTTTTAAAAAAGCTTCTCTGAAGAAAGGGGTTTAAAAAATCATGAAGGAAGCTTTAAACACAAAATGTTGTCTGTATTTAGAGGTACAAATTATTCATTTTACCTTCAAAACTGTACATTCACTGTGAGGGTGCAGTACATAAATCACTACAAAATATGCTCTCGCTCTGCGAGGTTGAAATTCACTAATTTAAATTGCTTTCACGAAGACATACCAGTTTCTGTTAGTAGGGCCCCAAAGAAAATGCCATTTTAAAATTTGTATGTAAAAAACCCCAGCCCTGGCTGGGATTTGTCCTTGTCATTGAGCACTGAGGGTGTTGATTCCCCAAAGGAGTAGGAGCAATCCTGCTTTTGGTTCTGCTGTTGAGGATGGGACAGTCCAGAATGGAATTTCACATATAATAAATTGATGACAGTTCTCTGTTGGAAGAATCTAAACAGAAGAAACTTCTTGGATAAAAACCTCTGATGACTGATGTTGCAACACTGAAGCTGAGGAGAGTTTTGACATCTTCATTTATGAACCCAAAGTCAGATGATTCTTGTTTTTCTCTCCCTTTTTTGTATTATTTTTTTTTAGCATGCAAATTATAGAAGTTGTGCCAACAAGAACTGCCAAAAAAGTGTGCTGAACCAGTACTGGCTCTACAGAGAGCCCTGGAAACTGTAGATATATTCATCAAAATGGGGTTTATAAGCTGAGAATATATAATTGAGGGAGGGGAGAACAGAAAAATGAATGTCTTTGCTCACTGCTTGACAAGTTAAGAACCTCGTGCCACCACAGCCAAAACGTCAGAGATGAATCAATCTTTATTTTAAAAACGAGGCATTCTTTTGCTCACTTTATAAAACTGATCAGATGTTAATAGCTTATGCCATTGGGTTGAAAAGTCAAATAAAACAGATTTAAAAATTCAAACACAACTCAAATGTCCCTGTGGTTGGGGCAGCAGCAGGTCAGGGAAGCTCTGAGTTCCACGGGCTCTGGGGGACTTTCAGCTCTGTGCCATCCACTGCTGCTCAGAGCCAGGGCTGCATGATGGAAGTGGAATGGTTTCCAGGGCCTCCCAGTGCCAGTGCATCCACAACTGCTGCTGTGGGAAAGCCAAATTATGAGGAGAATGAAAAGAAAAGCTTTTACTATGTAGTCTGTGCAATAAACCACATTAAACCGACATCTGGCATTTCCACCAGCAAAGCTTCCTTGGATTGGAGTGCCTTACTCCATCTCCTAGCACTCAGTAACTTCAATTTTACTGTCTCTGAATGAAGAAAGAGAGAAACAAATACACACAGAGAAATTTAATAAATTAAGCTGGAAACATCCTCAAAAATAACTCAACTCACACATGTGGGAAGGAAAAAAGAGGAGAAAATACATGAATCATCTAAAGTCATGTATGAGAACAATGAGATGGAGTTGTGTAAAAATAGATCTAAGATGGATCATTCAACTACCCAGGTTAAAAATCCTAATAGTCAATAATTACAATAGTTGTCCCAACTTGTTCTGCTTTTAATTAACAAGTCCTTTCAAGTAAACATCACCAAACAGGCAATAGAATTTCCTGTGTATTTCCTCTGAGAACAATTTCAAAGATCTTTTTATTGCTAAAGAACAATTTGGTGACTAGAGACCAAAATATACAATAAAATTTAAAATTGTGATTAGGTAAAACACAAATAAACACCATCTTAAAGGTCATCTTTCCCCCACCAAAAAAAAAAGCAGAAACCCCTCAAAAAAATTGAGCCTGCACTATATTTTGTGTTTATTTACATACCTGACTGCATCGTCTGTCACAGTTTTGGGGTTTTTTCCCCCAAGAAACATCTGCTTCCTGATATTTGGAATTATCATCTCCAAGGAAAAGTCCTTGGTGTCAAGGTATAGAATGTCAAAAAGCTGCTGCAAATATTAAATGCTAATAATCATGGTCTCCTATCAAAACTAAAATCTCATCAGTAAATATATCATTTGAGTTTTATCAGTCCAGTCCTGCTCCTGTCTGCAGATGAGAAGTTACTGGGTAAATCCTTGTCCTAATAAATTCATTAAGGATTTGGAGGTTGATTGCAGTGGAAACAAGGGGGCCATCCTTTCCTTACCCCAGTTTTACTGATTGTCTTTGCATACACAAGATCTGGCCTGCATTCCACATTTCCAACCTCTCCAGTGCTCAGAACAGTTCATTCAAGGTAAATGAACCCAGCGCCACACATTTTACCAACTTTTGGCTTGATCCTCAGAAATAAGATGTTCAGTTCCTTAAGGGAGCAAGGTTTCTTTTGCACCATAATTTAACGAGCTGCAGGGCCCTGCTGTGAGCTCAACCATCTGTGTGCCCACAGTGGGGTCCTGGCACTTCCTGCAGCAGAAAAACAACCCCCAAAACAGCCCACAACTGCAGCTCTGCATTATTCCCCATTCCAGTAATTAAACCTCATCCTGCCCCTAATAAATACATAATGAACTGCAGAGAACTTTAATATGAAATAAAAAAGTAAAGTGAACACTACCTCAAGGGACATTTGCTCATATACATTTAAGGTTACTGTGAGACCAGACGTGGATGGCACCAGGACAGTCCCAGTTTATTTGACTAACAAATTCTCCTTTTAACAGTGAGGCATATTTGCTTCCAACAGAGACACATTTAGGAAAGTCTTGACGTGACACAGTTGTTGCCCTCAGGTGCAATTCCTTAACCTTTATGAACTGCAGGATGTGAAGCTAGGACTGCTATTCTGCAATTAAAATAATTGTAAAATAGTGTGTGTGCATGAAGAAGCCGCTCAAGGTTACGAGGGCAAGCTAAGATTTTTCTAATTCTTAACCTTTAAGACCTAACTTTTAAAAAACTTGTAAGGCTGTAAGTTTTTTAACCTTGATATTATGAAGATAAAAGATTTTTCCTAATATGTGTTTAGAGCTGGCAAAATACCTATATCTGAGCTTATCTCCTGCAGCGCTGATTAGAGACGAGGTGCTGTACATTATTGGAACGCTGCTGTATCCTGCAGATAAGTGTTGGCAAAAGTGAGCAGATCACAGCTCCACGTCCCAGAGGAGTTTTGAGATGAGGACTCTGGAGCACGATGCCCAAAAGAAGCCGGGACGTAGCGTGTTGACAAGTGTCAGACACTGATTCATGCACCACGGCTGGTGATTAGAAGGGCACAACCGCCAGCGAGCTGCTGCCTCATTTCCAAACTTTGGCTTTCCAGAACTTCTGCATCTTCCAAGTATTTGAAACCTTCTCCAATGAGTGAAAAGCAGATGCTTTAAGCTTGGCAAGAGGCAGCAATATTGAGGACAAGCTGTGGCTCCCGGTCTGTGGGGACAGGCGGTGACACAGGGAGCTGCTGTTCCCTGCTGAATTCCCGCTCACTTTGGGAATGGCAGAGGAGCTGCTGCTCGTGCTCCTGCACAGATGGATGGGAGAGGGGCACGGGGGACATCCCATACAGCTGGGGCAGGGGTTAAACAGAGCCAAGAAGAGGGGGTGTGGTGTTACTGCCTCCCAGCAAGGGGCATTAGCAGAGTTGTAATTCTCAGGCTGAAATAGCTGAGTGAGGCTGAACATTCAGGAGCAGAGCTACCAGGCAGTGCCAGGGCTCAGGGTCTCCTCGGCCACACATTCCCACCTCCCTCACTGGGGCAAACAGCACGCGCAGACATCCGGGATGGGAATGATCCAGCAGAAAACAGCCCATCAGCAAAAGGTTACCAGCCAGGGACCTCCCTGGTTTGTGCAACAGCACTAATTCCACTGTCAGCAAGAGCAGAAGGCAGTGACAGTATGAGAAAGAAAGGAGAGCACGGGCATGGCTCTGGAGACAGAACTTCCCCCAGGAGTTATGTGTCCCAGTGGATCTGGTAATCCTGTCTGGAATCATTACATTTCAATAATATTCCTTAAAGAATGTAACTTTGGTGGCTGTTTCTCATGATGAGCCTGGTCTAAATTCCTGATTGAAAGCTTGCTTTCACCTGTGCTTTTAGACCTCACATGGTTATATTCAAACCTAAATGTCCCAGAACAGTCAGAAAACAAGCACAACATCTCAAACAAAATCTGGTTAGGAGACCTTTCCCACCTGTACCATCTTAACATCAAGAAATTTAATTTTTTGTAAAATGTTTTGAGATTATATACATATGTAACTGCATAAAACACAGAGGAGTTTTAGGAATTATCATCTGACCATCCTAGGGATGTGACGTTAAAGAAATTTCTTAATTTCCCTCTCAGACATAATTTTTGGAAGTACCCTCCTGTTTTGGCAGTTGTAATCTTGACTGGGGTGTCTGCTGGCAGCCCTTGAGCAGGTCTCTCCAGGATTACAGTGCTGGATTTACAGCAGTGCAAACAAACAGGACCAAGGGCTGCTCTCCCTTCCCTCCCCATGCAAACAGAGATAAGGGCTCAGGCACTCCTCGCTCCACGGCGCAACCCCAGTGAGTCTGTTCAAGGTAAAGCTGCCTTCAGCTGCCACAAATCCACGGTCGGAGTCTGGCTTTATGGGGCTTTTCACTGCTGCAGCTGTCAAATCAGTGACAGTTCAGTGTGGCTCGTGGATGTGCTCTCCCAGAAAAGCACGAACCCGGCGGAGCCCATCTGATCTCATTTCTCCCCCTGCACTGCTCGGAACTGACACTCGGGATGTGTTTCCTTCCAACACTTCAGGGGAGCGAGAACTCCGCAGTGGGTCTGAGAGGTTCAAGATAAGTTCATTAAGCCAATTTGTTAATCATCTCCATGAACTGTGCTCTCATTTCTTACAAGGATTTGTGTAACAGATTTTATAAAACCTTAATGAAAATCTAATTAGAGCCCAAAGTCTTAGAAAGATTTCACTCTTTTTTTCTTTCCCTTCTTTCTCCTCCTATTTTTTCCTCCCTTTTAATTATGAATAGGAGGAATGGACAAAAAGGGACAGTAAAGGACAGGACAGTAGCACTGCAGATTAAGCTTCAAACGTTCAGCATTTTTCTTTCATATTCATGGGCATCCACAGCAGCGAAGTTGATAAAATTTGTGCTGTTTCTCTGCACTGATATTGCACTGCAGGAATGGCTGTGGTGGGAGATACTCACACAAGAGTCACAGCACCAGACCCTCACAGCTCTTCTTCCAACAGGTCAGTGTTCCACTCAATGAACTCAATGAATAAATAAAAATGTCACTTTTCAGATGCATTTCAAGGATGCCACTCCACAGCTCGCTCTGGCCTCAACAGCTGAGGATCAGTGCCTTTCAAAATCCTCTCAGTCATTCCCCCTTTCCTCCAGCCACAAACTCTGCTAAAACCAGGGTTTAGGGTGGACATCTAAGCATGGAAACACAGCCTGAGGATCTCAAACTCACTGCTGTGGGATACACATCATATAAATCATCAAACTGGGCACCCTGGGACGGTGGAAGGTGTCCCTGCCCGTGGCAGGGGGTGGGAACAAGATGAGTTTAAGATCACTCCCAACCCAAGCCATTCTGTGACTCTCTTTGAACAGGTGATTCTATATAATGGAAAGAGACAAAGCTGCTGCTTTTACCTCAAGAAAAAAAGAATCCGTGACAAATTCAGTCTTTAAGCCACTGATTTTGCAAAACACCAGTATTTTGCAACTGATTTAATTGTCAGCTCACAACATGATTCACCAATGCACACGTGTATGCCAGGAGATACAATTACTTCAAATATTTGCAGATTTCATGTAAATATGGAGAGGAAATGGGTTCTATATAACATAATTCTATGTGTCATCGTACCC
Organism: Dryoscopus gambensis; assembly: GCA_013389985.1. Lineage (NCBI taxonomy): Eukaryota > Metazoa > Chordata > Aves > Passeriformes > Malaconotidae > Dryoscopus > Dryoscopus gambensis. Next base: position 38,297 of record WEIT01027337.1, read on the forward strand.
AAAAATAGAAGCACAAAGTAACTCTTTTCTAACTCTTTCCTGTTTACTTAATACCTTATCCCTAAACATGCAAACGTAAAGAGTCTTTAAGAGCACAGATTGGTTTTGGAGTTTTGGGGTCATTTTGTTCTTTGCCCCAGGAGTCCATCTGTATGATACAGGGGTTTTTTACTTGTTTTGTTTCCTTTGGAAGGTTTTCTCCCCACCTCCCTGAAAATGCCAGGTTTTCCAGCAAGTTTTTATGATGAAGAAGCTACGAAGTAGACCCTTCAAAATATTCAAACATGGATTTAGAATACAAATACAGCAACCTGATTATTGCTTATTGTTAAATATAAGAAACTAGAAAGAAAACTGCCAGGCTTTACACCTCCCCTAAACAGTATGCAAGATGTCAAGGACCCTAAGGGACCAAAATAATTAAATCAATTTGTCCTATGATTCAATAGAAACAAAAGACAAATAGTCTCAGCTGAAAGAAACAAACAAATGCACTGACAGGGAACCAGATCCTGAGGTCTTTGTTCAGTCTTAATCTGGCAACTCCCACTGAGATCCACTGACTTGCTGGGAGATGCGAGGAGTTTAAATTGAACAAGGCCGGGAGGATTTTCCCCGTGAATAGATTCCATACAGGAGCAGCCCGGAGACAGAGCTGGGTGTCAGGCTGGATAATGCACTGAGGGCAGGCTAACAATGAAACCCCGTCACATAAAAAGTGATGCTATTTAGGTCACAGCACTGAGTATGTAAAATAAGCACGATTATCCAGTCCCAACAGATCTCCGCCGGAGCGCCCGTGTTTGGGAGCAGCAGGCTTGGGAGATGGACAGATCAGAGGGACCTCAGAGAAAAGCATCTCAGATGATAAAAGCTTTGGAAAATAAAAAGTGTGCTCTGAGAAAACACCACATGTTAAGGAAACTTTACAAAGACTCTATATGGGAAAAAGTAAGGAAGTCACTGCAACAAAGCTGTCAGTGTTCAGCTTGATAAAAAATTATTTTCTAAACCACTTCCAGCATAAAAAGTCACTTGTGTCATGCAGGAAAATATGTAATACTAATAATATTTATCTAGTGCCCGAACTATGGCAGTTCAGTTGTAAACTTGTAAATTAAGACTACTTGGTGTTAATCTCTCCTGTCCCATCCAATCCACCAATTACATAGATGGAGCAACACAGCATTTTTCTGGAAATAATGCTACAGAATGCCAAGTGCAGTGGACTGGATCCTCCTAGCCTCATTCCACTTTAAAATCATAGAATCATTTAGGTTGGAAAAAACCAACCAAGACCATCAAGTTCAACCATTAACCCAGCACTGCCAAGGCCACCACTAAACCATTCCCCAAGTGCCACATCCACATGGCTTTAATCCCTTTAGGGATGGAGAGTCCACCCCTGCCTTGGGCAGCTGTGCCAGGCTGGACAATCATTTCTGTGAAGAAGTTTTTCCCTAAAATTCAACCTGAGCCTGCCCTGGCCCAGCCTGAGGCCGTTCCCTCTCCTCCTGTCCCTGTTCCCTGGGAGCAGAGCCCGACCCCCCCGGCTGCCCCCTCCTGTCAGGGACTTGTGCAGAGCCACAAGGGCCCCCCTGAGCCTCCTTTTCTCCAGGCTGAGCTCCTTTCCCAGCTCCAGCTTCCTTCTCTCTGTTATGCTTCCCAGGTTTTTAAGATTTACAAAACCTGAGAAGTTTAAAACTCCTTTGAGCTCATTTTTGAATCTCCAGAATGAACAGACCCATTATGGCAGGGCAATATTTGAGGGCTGGAAGAACAGAGCTTTACATTTACCCTTAACAATCTTGGTGTATTTACCCCCTTAAAGCAGCGGCTCAGGGCCCCCCTAAACCCCCCTCAGAGCCCTGGCAGCTCCAAGCTGCAGCCCTGCTAATTAAAACACAAAAACAGGAGGGAAGGCTCCAAGACAGACTGAAGAGATCAGGAGCAGCATCCCACTGGCATGTCAATACTTCCCCTGGACTTTCCCAAATATCTCTACGGAGCTTCACTGCCTGGTAAAGCAGAGAGAGGCTCCTTCCCAGGAATAATGTGATGTGCAAAAAGGAACTTTCTAATGAGGTGGGAGGATGCAAACAGGACCCTGAATCCAAACAAAAATCAGACTGCATTAAGGCACACATTTTAAGAGTCAGGGCAAGCAACCAGTGCAGCAAACTACCAAGAGAGATGACTAGAGGACTTCAAGACATGATTTCCTTTTTTCCCTCAGGCAGAGTTGCAGACTCACGTACAAATGTCCAGCCAGGCTCAACACAGCGGTAACTTATAGATGAAGTCATATAAGAAGAGATAATAAATTCTCTGCATCCTTCTGGCCTCAATACTCACTAACCTAAATTCAAAAGGTATTTGATGCTGTGCTGCTGGTCTGGAAAATACAGAGTCTTTGTTCCACTGACTGTGAGCCCAGGGAAGCGACACACTGCTTCTAAAGCACGCTTTCAACTGCACACAGGAATACAACTTGGTGTGGGAGGCACACTGAGAACACTGCAATGTGCATGATAGGGATAAACAGCAGCTGTCTGCACACACACACACAAGCCCACCACCAAATTACAGCACAGGATCCCAGGCTGCCCCCTCTCCCTGCTGTGATTTGCTTCCTGGCCATGGCAGCGTGAAATGAGGAGGTACTGGAGGACACAGTGTTGGCAGAGCACAAGCAAAATACTTATTTCCCCAGGTATGGATGAGAAATTGCATTATTTATACAGCAGTGATGACACAGAAGGCATTGTCATAATAAGGGGCTATTTTAGGATATGTGCAACCCCATGGAAACTTCTCTATGGCCATACTTTGCTGCTTTACTGGAACTTGAGGGGCTGCAGTTGGTTACACCTTTGCTCAGCACTTCAGAAAGTACTCTCTGTTTGTTTGTGCAGACTTCAATTGGCCCCCGCAGTGGGATTTTAATTAGCAGCGCTAAATCTCTCTGCTTGTCAGGCAGCTGCTCACTCCCCCAGCCGAGCAGGCCAGAGGCAGAGGGCTGAGCACCTCTAAAAGCTGTTCTGCTCTCCTGCCTGGGTCAAACCAGGGCTGCTCCAGCCAGAAAGTCCCGAGCCCCAAAGCCCAGCCCTCTGCTTGTTACATAAGGCTGGGAAATGCAGCTCTCCCCAGTTCCTGGCTTGCCTCAAGCAGATGGCTGTGCTATGAAAAGAGCAGAACAAACGGGTTTGTTTCCTTAGCAGAGTTTTCTTTAACCCACATTCGTGAGCACAGAAGTCAGGAAAGGGTGTCCAACCCTCCCAAAGGCCGGGTCACTGCTCCCCCAGTAATCGTGGTGCTCCTCACTTCTGTTTGTGGGTTCAGCATTCAGAAGCAGAATACTCTTACTCTGATTTGTCTTGTGGAGCAGTTTTGGGACAAGGTCCAAGGATTCTTGTGGCAATATTCTATATTCACAGAGGTACAATTCAGAGGATCTGCACCTCGATTTATACCTACGGTGTGACAGGCTCAAAACCCACAGCTCATGTCCCCAAGTGACTGAGGGACAGAAGGAGTAGTCCCAGTTTTAAACTTGAAAAATACACTTATAAGGGAAATCTGTGTTTAAAACTTTCCCATAATCCTGTTCTTAGAGAGTTCAAGATTGGAATTAACTCCATTTTAAACGAAAGCAGACCCAGGCCTCCTAGCTGTGATCAGTCCTGGAGAAACGTCTTGCAAAACTATTTTCTCCTTTTCAGTAAAGACCTTTGCCAAAAAACAGGTGCTCCACGTTTCCTGGGGATGCAAATTAGCAATTTCACAGCTCCTTTAACATTTCAAGTGCAAAATCAAAGGCGTGGATCCAAGGAAATATATATTTTATTATTTTATTTTTACCACCAAATTAAACCTTTACAGATTATTATCCATAAACATCTTCCCCATAATAAGCAAGAATATAACTAAATCAAGTCTTCTGATAAATCTTGCAAGATCAAAAGAAAAATCTCAGTTATTAAGATTCTGAGATGCCACTTAGATTTGTGCTGTCTTTCGCAGCAGCACACATTTTAATTTTAAAAAACATCTTACCTATGTGCATTCATGTGTCATGGATGTTTTGCTTTCACATTTTTCAGTCCGCTGCAAATTAGCAAAATTTTCCTACACAGAGGCCCTGCACAGATCCAAACCAGACAGAAACCTCAGTGAAAATGTGGGAAAAGTTTGACTTGCATTTTCTCCAGTCAAAAAATATTAACATCTAAGAATAAAAATGAGAATTATGTGCACTTAACAATGAAACAAAAGTTTCACTGTGATTTCAGTAATTCAGCACCAGAAAGGCAAAGAGCCAAGTAATCAGCATTTCTGCTGCTTGCCCCTATTCCCAGAAGCAACACCACACAATGTAACCAGTTGCTACTGATTAAGTTATTTTAAAGATTACCTGCTGGTACAGTATCTGCCCATTATTCACAAGATATTTCAGGTAACATATGATGAATATTTCAGTAGCTTTCTTTTGTATATCGGAAGTTTCTTGGAAAGTTCTCTTGACAAATTTTATGGATTTGGTAGTGTACTGTGTCTATGCTAAGTGCACCTTAAGAAAAAGCTTAGACATAAACTTAGCTTAAAAAAAAATCAAAACAAACCAACAAACAAAAACAAAACAAAACAAAAAAACCCAAACCAACCAAACAAAAAAAAAACCCCACACCAAAGAAACCAAACCCAAACCAATTGCAGAATTAATCCCCAAAAATATTTTCAAAATTGTTTTCAGTAACAAGGAAACTGCTTGTTGTACTTCGGGAGCCCTAATCTCTGTAGGACCCGTGGGATGTTTGAACAGTTTGAAAGGAGCTTCTCAAACGTGAGGAACTGGAAAACCATTGGCTGCAAATAGGGGAAAACAGAAAAAGGAGGAATCCAGCACAAAAAGGCATATCCCAAGCTAGAAAAACCTGGGTAATTTTGGTTTTTTTCTGTTATCAGTGTTGTATTAACTCAATGAATATGTGTTGAAAGAGCAGAAAACGAGATGGGCCACAGTGGTGAAAGGCAGCTACGTTTGCACATATCACTGGTGCCAATTTTAGAGCCTAATTTTTAGGCTGCACCGAGTGGCAGCCTCACAGATCCAGGCTCTGCACGTGCTGGCTGCTCTGTGGAACCACTCAGGAGGTGAGGAGCCCCTGCACAGGAAGAATCAGTCAGACCCAGGAGTTCACACTATTATTACATTTTCAATTTCTGCCCAAGTGCAGGTGTGTGATCCCAAACCCTTTGGATTTCAAAAAGCCATTGCATTAAATCAAACCCCAAGAAGGCAGATTAAATATAAATAACAAAGTATTTTAACAGAGCTCTGAAGGAGGCCAAAAGGGTCCTGAAATATGTTGTTTTCAGTTGTTCCACCTGTCACTCAAAGCCCTGAGGAGAAAAGCAAAGCAGACATGAGGATGGTGCTGCAAGTGCAGACATCAGTACAGCAGCTGCTCAGGTGTGCTTACAAAACCTGGCAGGAGGGAAGAAAGAAACACCTTTTAACTGTGAAATGCCACAGAAAGATGGAAACCACTTCCACAAATCCCTGCCTCCAGTTAGCAGCAGCCCTGGTGACTCTCACATCACAATTCTTGGTGGATTCACTCTCTACGTGATGGATATAGCAAATTTTGGTGCAGTAAGATCTTCTTATCCACATAACAAAATTAGGACCTTGTTTTATTTAATCTATCTTTTTTTATTACTATTTTTGGGCAGCTGTTGCAGTTTCCCAGCAGATAATTTTCTGTGCTGCCCAACAAATCAGAACTTGGGGCACCGCTCAGTCCCTGCAGCAAGGGCTGCTCTGCTTTGAGGGGTGGGATCTGCTGCTCCAACCGGGAATAACCAAAGGGACAAACCCGCACAGTGTCTCTGGGCCACTTTGACCCCGCTGGAGAACGGCCAAGGAGCATCTCTGCAGAGCCCCTGGGATGCTCTGAGGCACATTTACCCTTTAAGGCCTATTCTCTCCACTGCTGAGCCACCACCCCTCGTGGCAATCTCTTCCGAGCAGGAAGGACCCTCCTCACACCCTCGCTGCATCCACTCGGGATGTCCTGGGAGCTCTGCAGCACCAGCTGCATTTTCTCACTGAAACACTGATGAGAATTGCATCTGAACTTGTCATCCATGAAGATAAAATAGATGGGAAAAATAAAGAAAGGGAAAAATTTGGCAGAACAGAGACGACAAGAAACAGGAGGCACTCAGCACATTCTAGTACATTCCATACATGCCATGCACAACCTAAAAGCTCTGTGGGGCACCAAGTTATGTTCACTAGGGCTGATCCCTGAGCAATCCTGTGACTGAGCACATATTAAAGAAACATAAGCACAAAATAATTACGGACAGAATTTTTCTGAAAGAAATATTTCAGGAGGTTGCGGGTTTGGGGGATAATGTTTGTGGGTTTAATTTTCAGCAATTCCATTTTCAGGAAGTCTTACACAACAGGTAGCATAAAACGTGTTATATTCTGTGACAAAAATTTCCAAATATTTTTCTTTTTAGAGCAGACACTACCAACTTTGACAAAGAAAGCAGCGGAAACGGGAGATACTGGAATGCTGTAGTGGGAGAGTGTGGAATGCTGTACCTACCCAGTCAGAAGCTCTTTCAGGACCAGATTTGAAAGGAGTTGAAGAAAATTAATCAGAGTCTCAGCTCAGAGTCTAAGCTAAGATGCTAAGAAGGAGAATTCTGTAAGGATGGGAGAGCACACAGGAACAGGAATCCAGTACACCTCAGTGCTAACGCCTCTTTGCTGGGAGCTTTGGACCAGCAAACCCACAGCAACGCAGCAGATAAAAGTTGCAGACAAAGCAGATAAAGCTTAAAATTGCATGAAGGGATTCTGGTGGGCAGAAAGAATCTACACATCTGACATCATGATCAACCTGCTCAAGATGTTTCCTGTAGTGACTGTTGCAAGCAGTGTGAAAATGTACAAATATACAAAACAACTGCTAATTCCTCCTTTTGCCTCACCTCTCATGGCTGGGTGGGCAGCCACGCACACAAACCACAACCCTGACACCCTGCACTGCTTCCTCCCTCACTGCTGAGGGATTTCCTTGGATCTCAATCCAGTTGCTGCCCTTTCCCTCTGCCATCCCCACTCCCTGCGTCCCTCAGCCCCCAGGATTTGTCCCTGTCACCTCCGAGGTCCCCTGACCTGCGGGGTCAGTGCTGCACTCACCCCCTGCCTCTGCTGCAGCCTCTTGCCTGGGTGCTGATTCCCTGCAGGGACAGCTGACCCCCTTAGAAACCAGGATCTCAAAAGGCAAAAGGAAAACCAAACCCACTCCATTCCTAGACAAGCTCCTGCTGGGTGGGCTCTGACAGGAGGCCTGCTGCTCGTACAAGGCATTTCGGAGCAAATGCAACCTCAAACAAGGGTCATTCCCCCCTCCCAGCACACATTTCTCTGGTGAGGTGCAGGAGGAGCAGTGCTGGCACCACAGCTCTGCTAACAGGGGGCAGGGTATGAAGCATGAAAGGCTGAGAAACTTATGAGATTTAAACCTGAGAAAGGTTGAAGTGCTCCTGGTTGGTTCTGGGTGCTTGGTAGGCACGACAGCTTCTTTTGTGATTAATTCTAACAATAACTTAGTTTTAGGATCCTCTGACATAAAAGTCTTGGCTGCTGCAATATTAAATAGGAGATAAATCCAGGGAAATGTATTTGTTACTAAATCTTTTCTTTTTTAAAAATCATCCTTATAATATTGCCAGATGAAGATCTCAATTTGGAAAGCACTGATGCATCTGGAAATTTTATCATTTTTGTCAGGACACAGCAAAAGAAATTTATGGTTCCTGAAACCATTTTTTGATAACCGTGTACTATATTTTCAGACTGAAATTCTCCAGGTAGCACACATTAAGGTTGAAATTTTACAGCTGCTTCACAATGTGAGCACAATTCCAAAAGGGAATTAGCTGCAGCCATCACAACTCAGGACCCTGCTCATCAAGGACAACCCTCGTGGGCTCGTGCCCAGTGCTCTCAGATACTGCAATTGAACAATTCAAAGCAGACCACGCAGCTTTGTACCTCCCTAGAGACTCACCAGCCACAGAGAAACTGCAGCTACAATGAATTCAAGGCAAATTGTGTCACAGGCAGCAGTGAGAGGGAACTTTGGTCCCAAAATAGACAAGAGATCCCTCTAGCTACTGCCTTACCTGTTCTCACCTTTCTACCAGAGATTTTTCCTAGGTACATCATCTTAAGAACCCCCAAGCACAGCTGTGCCTTCCCTCCCTTGGCATGCTGACATCTGGAATTCAATTTTCAGATTTAAAAATGGGGTGAAACACCCCACGTGGGACACAAGAGAGAAGCAAAGGCTCCCCCCTGGAAGCACTGTGCACGAAGAGCAAACAGACACAAATCTGCATCACGGGAGGCACAACTAAAACACACGGGTTTAACGTAGAGTCTGGAGGCATAACCAGCTTGGAGCAAAATATCTGAGAGCTTTGACATTCTCAGGCTGAAGAGAGTGGACATTCCCAATTGCAGGTGCCCCTGTACCTCTGCTCTCTCACTCTAGCATCCAACTTGATGAAATCCCATGGAAACTGGGGGAGGGATGGTCCCTAACTCCCACCCTGCAACAAGAAGTGAATGGCAGAGGTGATAAATGGTTTTAGACATTTTAAAGCACATCAGTGAGGCTTCCCAGAGAATGTTGCAGACCAAGGTGACAGGACAGTACTTTGTCCAGTTGTTTAAGACTTTATGGAATCACAATGCCAGCACCTCCCTTTCCAGTGCCTTCCCAGTGCCTTCCCAGTCTGCTGGACAACACAAAAAAACCTCAAAACCCGACATACCTTAACGAAGGAGATGGTTACAACAAGCCCTCAATCCCACAACATTTTAGATGGTAATGATACACATCTATCTGAATTGCTATTTGCTGCTCCACAGAGATAATAGGCCAGAGAGAGAATTGGATAAAAAAGAGAAATACATGTATAATTAATAGCTCAAAGCAATTTCTTGTTCAGAGACGGTGAGAGCAGAGGAAGGTTTATTAGGAGAAATTACTGAGGCAGAAACACCATGATGATTGAGGACGTTTTTGGTTTTCATCCCCTACTTTAGAGATAACAAGAAATGAAATAGGTAAGGAAAGGTTTCTTATGCACATTTTCTTATTCTCTCATCTATATCTCTTATGTAAAAATAAACAGTGCTATTCAAACTCAACATTTGTATTTCTTAATGCATCAAGAGATCAGTTGGTTTATTATGACAAAGCAGTTAACCAGATTTTAAGGAAAATTAAGTTTCTTTGTTTAGACTGCAGTAAGAGGTAACTGAAGTGTGAACTGCTGATGAAACACTGACCAACCCTGCTGCTGTAAATAGTTATTGCTGTTAAATTCAGACTCCCAATGAAATGGTCTTCTCCAAGTACAGACCAGTCTGGATGACCCAAGGGAGAAAGTGTGATCAAGCTCTTGTTGCCTCAAGTTCCGTAGAGTTCCCCTTCTTCCCAATTTAAATTGGAAGTGCAACAGGGACTAAAATAAACAAGAATGTTAATTTGATTTCAGTGCAACTACTGAACAGCATCCTTTGAAATCATCTTCAGTTGGTGTTTGGCTACAACATTCAAGTGAGTGAACAGCAAAACTCGAGAGCCAAAGTTTCACTGCGAGTTTTCCTGAGGAATGTGGGTGGGATCAGCTGCCACTACACAACAACACACAACGATAATAAATTCCTTTTTTTCTCAGAGATTAAATACTTTTCTGAGATAGTGAGCAGTAAGAAGAACTGTTAGGCTGTTTAATTTACAGGACTGGAAAGGAAAAGAAGGACACTTTACTCCTTTGATTAAAAAAAAAAGCATAAAAACAAACAAAAAGAGCAACACCTCAACAGTCTAACAAACCAAATTAAAAAAACCTGAACCCAAAAAGCCAGGCAACAGTAAGAGGTTTGTGCTAACTATCCTATGATAAACACAAAGTGCTGTAAGCTGACCCAAAATCTGCAGCGGCAAGGCTCTCCACCTTGTTTTGAATTGTCTTAAGGGCTCTCAGATCTAAAAATCTATTTTATCACATTTTATGAATATAATTCAGTTCTTTAAATGTCTTTAACAAGATGAGAATTCACCAAAACACCTTCATTTAGTCAAAAATTAATTTTAATCTCTTCCAAACTCCACAAGCAACTTTATAACCATCACTTATCACTTCAGAATTCATTCATTTTGTCACTAACATGCAGGCAATAAATAATATTGAACTTCCAGACCATTTTCCTAATTAGAGCTGAAAAGAAAAAGCCAAAGTCCTCTTGCTGTAAAAGGAAAAGGGACACAATAGTTTGTCCCTAAATAAATGGCCCCACCCAACTCAGGGGCCAACAGCCCTGGAACATTTTGGTTTTTGCACTCAGTGTGTGTTTTACTCGCTGTGCTAAACTGTCTCTCAGCTCTGCGCTGGTTTCTGGTCAAGCACAGGTGTCTGGGTTAGAACAATCTGAGAGATGTGAAGAAAAACCCTCTCCAAGGGGATCCCAGGGGTGTCCAACCCCACCGGCCAGGACCATCCCTCGGGGACTGAAGGCAGATGGCTCAGACCTCCTGAGCTGGTTAAGAGTGGAATGGTTTTCACCCTCGAACTGGGAATTGAGGTAACCCCTCCACGGACAATCCCAGCAGGGCTTTCCCCAGCACCCCTGAATTCCAGGACAGTTCCCACCGCTGGCCACCCCGACCCAGGACTGCGGCTCCTTTCAGCTGAGAAACTGAGAGTTGAATATGCACATGTTCATTATTTTCTCGCAAGTCCCTACATCACATCTGGCCAACAGAACCCTGAATGATGGTTCTACAGCAGAAGATGCTCCTGTCCTGGTGAAGCAAATGGCAAATTAGTAAAATCCTGTGACACCAGAGCAGTCTGAGCCAGCACCGCTCACCTGCCAAGCACAAACCCCAGCTCCTGAACTTCAGACCTGCTTATCACCAGCTGCTTGAGGCACAGAGACATTTCAGTGAGTAGGAGGAGGATGACTGATGTAAGCACATCCCTCTGTGGCCTCAGGAGTTCACTGGCTCATGGTTTCTTGCTGGGTACTTGGGCTGGTTGAGAGAACAACTTTGTTAAGAGAACCTCTTTGAAAACAAGTTAGACCCACTGACCCCCTGCAGTGTTTGGAGCAGAGCTGGGTGCTGTTTGCAGACAGGTAACACTGATGTCAGATGGCCACAGAACCTGACACCAAGGGGTGGTCCAAGGACGAGAACAGGATTAGCCCTGCAGAGGCAGAGACAGTCTGGGGGTCAGTAACAACTCGTAACACAGCACAAGTGTGGCCGTGGATTCCCTGAGAAGATACACGTCTGTCAGTAAATAAAGTGTACAGAAATGCTTGTCTATCCAAGCATTCAGCGTGTAAAATCCTAGTTATTCATTGAAGAGTGGATTTTGACCTTATATGCAGAATAAGTGGTGTTCATCCATTTTTAATGCAGAACAGTCCTTGCACTCTTTCTGTGTCCCACAGAGTGCTGGGGGCACTCTGCTCTAGTCCTGGTAAAGGTCAATTATTTAAAATTAGTCACAGTTGCAGATCACAGTCACAGACCTTTCTGAGTTGGAAGGGACCCACAAGGATCATCGAGTCCAGTGCTGCAGTAAATGGCCCACACAGGGCTTGAACCCTCAACCTTCGTGTCGTTAACACCATGCTCTAAATAAACTTTTTCTGGTTCTTCTTTTTTGCCTGTCTTGTGGGGTTTTTTCCACTGTTTGTCTGTGGTTTTCAGTTTGTGGGTTTATTTAAGGAATGGGTAAAATTTATTCTTGCTATGACTTGCCATGGAAGGAGATAGTGAACGTTTTTGTCCAAGTAGCTAAGGACAGATGGATCACATGGTCTGGATTTCACTCTCACACATCACATAGAGGGGGTTAATCAGCAGGGATCCTTTACCACAAAGCAGAGGTTTAACAGACCCAAAAAAAACTTCTCTTGCCTTCACTGACGTGTGCCAGTTGCTCTTTCTCAGACACCAGACAAGTGCAGACACAGCACAGCAAAAGGGCAGAAGAAAACCTCAGAAATCAAGAACATTTCTACAGCTTAGCTGAGAGCCACCCATATGTACTTTTTACATTCCTGGCAGGATCCTTTTCTCGGAGTGCAAACACTTCCACTTTCTCTTCCCAGTGTCTCCAGATGTCACCTTCCTCCCCCTGGTTCTCAGCTCTCCATCAGCCTCACAACTGCAGCTTAACCACAGCAGCAAATTAATGAGTCGCCTGTGTTTCCACCACTGCTCAGAGCACAGCATGGGACAGAAGGGACATTTCCAGTGCTGAACAAAGGTTCCCCTCACAAAGAACTGTAAATGCACCACTGCTCCTCCAAAGACAGTCAAAGTTTCTGGAGAACGCAGTCACCTCCCTCATTAACCAAATGTTTAACTAACAATAGCAGCACCTGTGCACACTGTGCACATACTGTCCTTCAAGTTCTAAGCACAAAACAGGAAAATTTTAGCTTAAGATTTATTTTGTGTGGGCGCACACCTGCACCTTTGCCTTGAAGTTATTCTGAATTATGGTTCAGTCCCAGGTCTGCAGGTATCAGCTGTGGGGTCAGTGGAGAACAAAAAAATGTTACTTCCTTCTGTCCTGTCCCAGTGTTCTTCAGTGTGAGGTGCACTATATTCCCTTTGTTGCACCTGCAGTACTTCCCATCACCAGAGCAGACCAGGCTTTCCAAACCTGCATAGAGCTTACAACGAGACCTCCTTGTGGTTCCAGCCTGCTCTACAGAGAGACATTAGCCATAATTCTGCCTTTCCAAAAACAGCCAGTCTTTGCTTACACCTTGTATTTTTAACATTTCCCAAGCGCTGAGTGCATAGAAGTGTGTGTGAAAGTCTCTGGAGGAAAGCAAAACCAACAGTTCAGACACTCGAAAGCATTCACCAATTTGGAAACTGAATCCTCCTAAAAAGAACTCAGCATGGAAATACCCATTTCCTTAGCTGAAAGTTGCTTCTGACATCATCTCACCCATCCCTAACTCTCAAAAAACTCTGGTACTAGTGGCACAGCACTTTAAATAATCACATACATCCATGTGTATGCTTGCCTCAGCTCTGGAGCATCCATCCCTTCTTTGCTGAAGCTGTGGAGTGCATCAGCTGAGCAAGAAAATGCCTCTGGCCTCTCTGCTCACAGCCTGGATGTGCTGGTGCATTTCCAGGCACAAGGTAGTTCTAAAGCTAAACCTGGATTCCTTAAACACAAACCAACACCGTGCTTTTGAACTGTCAACTGATTCAAATGCAGCTGCTGAAAATTTAATGTTGTAGGCAAGCTGTATCACAAAGTGGCTGGAGACCACTGGTCCTGAATTATTTGAAGCAGACAGAGTGAATAATAGAAGAGGTTTCATATGGTTACACCAGTTCAGCAGAGATCAAATGCCTGTAAATGCAGCCCAATTTGCTCAAAGGCTGCTTCCCACCTGCCTGCTGGTGGAGACTGACCAGCAGAGAGAACTCCTCCCTGCAGAAATCTCTCCTGCAGATACACAGTTTTAGCTTAAACCTCTTCCGTTCTGACTGGGAAAAAAAGAAACATTAGCACTGCCGAGTACTTTAGATGGAACAGTAGTTTAAAGGAAAAAAACCCAACAAAACAGAATCTCCCACAAACCTCATATATCCCACCCCTGCGTGGGGGCCTGAACTTACAAGTGACAGCCAGTTTTGGTGCCTCTCCATCCCCCAGGAGCAGCTGGAGGTTCCAAGGCAGCCTCTCCTGCAGCTCTGCACCAGGGCTGCCACCTGGCAGAGCTGGCACAGGCACAGCCAAACCCCCTCATGCTGTGGGCAAACCTTCAACCTCAACAGACTTGACAGCAAAGGTACAGAGAACTTCAGAGGCCTGACAAATGTCTGTAGGATTTATGGCACTGGGCCTTCCCATCCATTTACATCCCAGACATCTGTTTAGTTGGAGACTCATGGCTTGATGAATTCGTTTATTATTTCAGATGCGTTCAAAAACAGGATAATTGACATTTTACACTGTAACTATTCACCAAGCTGACATTACCAAGCATTTTAATTAACGTGAATACCTAAAGCTTGGGATTGAAGCGAGAGATAAGTCATATTAAAGTCTATAACTGTCATCTCTCAGTTCAGATCCGGACACAGAACTAAACTAGACGTGTCTATCAACGCTGACGTTTCAGCAGCACTGGTTAAAGGGGACAGGGCTGATGCAGTGTTTTTAAAGAGGCTTTCACCAAACTCAAAAGCAACGTTCAGTCCTCTTTAAAGAAATCTTAGGTCAAGCACAGTACCTGTGCACATTAACTGAGCTCTGCTGAACGTGACTTCAGGCAGGGAAGTCAGCCAGCAAGCCCCCCCAGCTCCATGAACCAGGGCTGCAGTCCCACAGGGGCAGCTGGGCCGGACGCAGCCCTTGTGCACACAGCCCCCACTCAGGGGATCTCCTCTCCAGGGCGCTGCGGTGAGCTTGAGCTGCCAGATTGAAATCAAAAATAAAGCCAGACCAGACCCCACCACACCCCCAGCACTCCACCCTGCACCTCCCGAGGCAGTGCAGGATTTCCCCAAAGGAACACTGACTATCCTCCAATGAAGGACATATTTGGATTTCTCCACAGGAACACTGACTACAAGCTTTAGACACAGGATGTTTACATCTTGTGTTTAAGTTGCCCTGAGTCAGTCTTCCTTTGGTGAAATCCAAATATATCCTTTAGGAAACCCTTCAGCTTTCGCTCACTGACAGTGCAGTTCCACTCTGGGTAGTTTTTCTCCCTGAATAACAGTTCCAAGCACAGATCCACCTCCTACTTACCAAGTGTGGCTCCAATTCATGCTCTGCAACAAACAGTCGTCAAAGATAACCTCATCTACAGTTCATTATTTAAAGGGGGGAAATATAATTCTTAAAATATAAATTTTAAGTAGCGAAATTAAGGATTTTTTGTAGTTAAGAGTATGTTGTGCCATCATTAGGTTTCTCATGGAAATGTAAAATACTGCGGGTAAATTATAAACTTATAGAAAGAGAAACATGCAATGGTGGCTGTACTAAATTTTCCATGGAAACCCTATTATAGCTAATAAATTCAGACATTAATTAGATTGTTGGCATGTTATTAAAACATATAAATGAGTAAATATAATTAAACACAGACCAAATCTGCACTGAGAGTGACAGGGAGGAAAGAAGACCAGGCTGGTTCCTTTTAGAATAGGACTGTAAATTTGCAGTGAGGCTGGAGAACAATTCTGGCCAGTCTGTAGTGTGGTGAGCGGGCTCTGCCCTGCCCAGAGCTCCAGCTTTCCCTTCAGCTTGCTCCCACTCCCACCTCAGCCCCATGTCCACACAGGGCTCCCCTGTGTCACTGCTCTCTTACACCACAAATTTAGGGAACTCACCACTTAATTAAGCCATTGTGATGCCGGAAAGACAATTATAAAAAATAAATCATTTTCAGACACACCAAAATTTGTCCCCTGAGAAGCACAGGAGTGCAGGCCAGGAGGGGTTTGTAAAGCAGGAGCAGCATCCCAATCCCCCAAGCCAATCCCACCCTCCAGCCGCGTGGCTGTCCCACAGCAGCCCTGCCCATCTGCACCCACTCCCAGGCTTCTCCCTGCAAATCTGTTCCAGCATGAGCGGCGCAGGAGCTGCTGAGCCAGGCTGGGCTTGTGGCAGCAGCAGAGTCTCACACTGTGCATCACGCTCTCCTCTAATCACTGCTTCCTCACGGTAATAAATGAGATGTGCTTGCACCATTAAGAAATGCTAATCAGGGTAAACACGTTCCTGCCCTAGAGGAAGCACGTGGAAGGGCCCCAGGAATACTTTCCTACCTTTTCTCTCACAATAAAGATTTATTATCCAGTGACATAATCGCAGTGTTGTGGCTTCAACAGCCCTGACCTTTTAATGTTCTTTACTTTCTGCTCTAAATTCCAGGTTTGCTGTCCCTGAGCCCAGGGATTTTTTTGCTTTCAGAGCATTTTCAGACTTGCTATTATCCATTCTGCTCCCAACTTTGCTCAATAAGAGTGCAAATCACTTGTGGGCAGAAAGGTTGGCGGAGAGCAAGATAAAACATGCTCTCCAAGGCTAGCTGATTATGGCTGGAAGATACTGTTAATGAGTATCTGGCTCTCTGGGCATTGGCTAGGCTTTAAACGTGTTTGCTTCCACCTCTTTCTTCAAATGGCTAAATCATCACAGCACTAGTGAGTGCAAGCTGCAGGGGTGGGGCTACAGAACACCCTTGTGAGGGACGTCTGGGATGGAACAGCAGCTGTCAAATCCCCTGGGTTTGTATTCCCACCTGAAGCGACGTCTGGTAACAGCCCCATCACACCCCAACACAAAAACCATGCAACCTTAGCATGAAAATAACCTTCAAATGACAACAGAAAGCAAATGCTGCTGGTGGAAAATGGGTGAGGTTTTCCTCCAAGTCAAACAAACAATGACAAATAACCCACATTTACAAGCATTTCTTAAATAGTTTGTCAGGTAACAGCCCTGTGCATTTTGGAGTAGTGCAAATGGAGTTGTTCCACTAAATTCTTCCAGTCAGTCGGTTCAAATCTAAAACATCTCTTGCAGTCCAGATGGAAACCTCACCACCGAATGACAGCAAAATCTGAGAGTAAAGAGGTTGTCATTGCTGCTTACATCAAGGCCAGGCGTAAGGTTAGCAGTTTGCTCACTTCCCAATTAATTTTTTTATAGCCACGGGCTGTCAGGTGCTCTTTGCTTCTTCCTGAGGGAAGACACTCCCGTCGTGGCAGCAGCTCTGTGTCACCCCAAAGCCACGTGTCAGAGGCACAGACACAGCACAGCTGCCAGGGCTGGAAATCCTCTGCTTTCACCAAAGGCGGAAGGAACAGCTCCTTCCCCAAACCAAGACTCACTTTCCCTTTTTCCCAGCTGTTTCAAACACACTCGTGGGGGTATCTGGGCTCTCCAGGTGTGCATGGCACTAGCTGCATTAAGAGCCAGGAAACAGAGCGGAGCTGTCTTAGCACATGCCTCACACTCAGGCCAAAATCAATTATTCTTTTTCTTTTACCATTTAAGAAGAATCTAGTCCATTGTTTTGAGCTATATAATTTATTTACTTAAATGTTAGACCAGAAGCTTAAAATTCCCATAGACCAAATGAAGCCTCAAATTACCAACCTCTTGTTAATATTTACCACAACTGTGGTGTTCTCTCTTCAGGAAAGGTCTGTAGGTAAAACCCTCTTTAGTATGAGTGAAGGAAATTAGGAATCAATTGTCCCCCGTGGGGGTGGGCAGGCCCTGGCACGGGGTGCCCAGAGCAGCTGGGGCTGCCCCTGGATCCCTGGCAGTGCCCAAGGCCAGGCTGGACACTGGGGCTGGGAGCAGCCTGGGACAGTGGGAGGTGTCCCTGCCCATGGCAGGGGGTGGGACAAGGTCTGCAATGTCCCCTCCCACCCAAACCATTCTTTGATTCTGTGAAATTCAATCCTAAATCACAGTGGAAATTGCACACTGAATTTTTATTCAATGATCTGCTGACCTTAGCTGGTACTTATTTTCTGTGCATACCTTAAACAATAAGTACAGCAGACCACCACCCTCCAACTAAATTTGGCTTAAAACATCCTCTGTGGTCCTGCATGTGTTGAGATGGATCCTGAGAGAGCCCTGCAATGCACAGCCTCGGGAGCTTTCAGCACCATAAAGGCAGATATTTATTTTTCCTCACGCTATTTTTTGCTGCTTTGTTTGCATCACTGTCTAATGCAATAAAGAGTTGGCTAAACTGCCCATCCTAACACTATAGATAACTTGTGGAAATGCAACATATTGCCTTCTTTTAAATTGGAATGCTTTTTAAAATTAATTGGGTTCTAATAGTGACACTGTGCACTGAGTAATTGAGTGAAAATTGCTATTATCCAGAGCCTGCCATCAGCACATAATTAGTGCACTCCCAGCTCCCACTCCAGGCAGGAATGTTCCGTCCCTGCGAGCGCCGGGTCAGGCTGGCAAAGTGGCCTCTGGAAAGCAGGGCGGCTGCTCCCTGCCAGCCGCTGTTCCTGCGCTGAGAGCGGCGCTGTCCTGGGGAAAGCCGCAGAAAGGCTGGGCTGGAGCCTGGAACACTCCCTGGCTCCCACTCCCGGGACTGCTGCCTGTGCTGCCCCTCTCCCAGCCATCCCTGCAACTCCTCAGCCTGGCCAGCTTTGCCTTGAGCTGGTTTCCCTTAGCTCTAGCTCTTCACACCTTCCCTGTGCTATTTTAAGTGTTATTTCCGATTTTGAAATCCCATTGAGCCCGAAGAAGTCAGAAGTCCCAAATGGGGATGAAACCACATCATTTAATCTCAGCATTTCTATTTTCACCAAACATGTTCATTCTAATAGCCTGAAAGGAATTTTCCTTGCATCCAGCTCACAATTATCCATCTCTGTTTCAGTTCAGGGTAGCACTCAGATATTTCAGCAAAGCTGATACGTGTTGGTACTGATCTGGAAATTATTTTTGAGATGCCTGAACTCCTTGGTCTGCATAAGAGTGTGTGAAGCATTAAGTGAACTTTCATCCCACCAAAATCTAACAGCATTCTTCAGTCACCTCCCACAGGCTTCACTTTGAAACAACCAATGTTTTCCACAGAAGCAGAACAGGATGCTGGAAAACCATCAGCACATCCCAGGTTCTGCTGGACGAATTAGAGCCCCACCAAGATCAAGTTATTTGATTAGCATGCTATTATTATTATTCAGTTTATTTGTGTATTTTCAAAGAGAAGTTTGGATGTTACTGCACTTTCTTTCCTGCCTGTACCAGACGAAAATTTTGCCCATCTCTCAAATAAAATAATAATAATAAAAATAAATAAATAAATAAAAGGCCACAAGCCTGGGAAAACAGAGTGGAGTGATTTTCCGGGGAAGAAAAGCTAATGAATTTTAGAGCACCCAGCACTTCTCTTAATGCCAAAAGTACAATACCTCAGATCACTGACCCATTTACCAAGAGTGGCATCAAATTAAATATAAGCACAAAAATGCCCTCACTCCCAAAGCACATTTTTTTCCAGGTTGACGCAGCAGATTAAGCACAAATTCACTTACCCCACTGTTCTATCCATGCAGCAATTATTACACACAGCAGGAATTTAATCACTCTCCTGATACACTCGGGCTGTGCCCACCACTCGTTGGGCTGAATTCCACCCCAGCTACACACCAGGAACAGGTCCTGGCCCTCCCTTCCACAGCCTGCTCAGTCGGGCAGCCAAGAGGCAGCCAAGGTTCACGGAAAGATTTTAATCATTTTGTAAAGCCCAGTAAAAGGGAATTTCAGTATGGACAAACACACCCCTGCAGTTTGTGTGGCACATTTTTTTACTCGACCAGCAGACAAAGAAAATACAGAAATGAACCCTAAGAGTAAGTGTGCCATTTAGTTCTTCCATTTATCCAAAAAAAGTCTCTTCAGTAAACATCCACCTGTGAGAGCAACTGAAACAGCAGATAACTAATGAAAACATGCATCTTAAACAGCCAAGCAGTCAAGTGTTCTGATCTCATTTGCAGAGCAGATTTGTTTCCAATCCTTCAGCACCAGAAGAGATTTAAGAAATTCATATAAGTTTTATGGAGAAAAGATCACTGCCCCTTAAAACCATTGCATGCCTTCTGTGTTGAACCATATGCAGGCATGTCTCATTTGCATCCCCAGCACCCTGAGGTCCCCAAACAATCAGACATTTCCAGTGTTTCTAAATGTAGAGCTTCCTATATAGTCAGAAATAGTAAAAAAAAGAAAACCCTCGGAAAAATGGACTATTAACTTCCAGCATGATAAATACTTCATTACATGAAAACAAATTGAGAGAGTGACAAAGAGGATTTGTACCTAAAGTATTTATCTACACTAAATCATTCCTGTTTATCATCACAAATAAAAGGGGGAAAAGTTCTATAGATAAGAACTACAGAAACTCAGCTCAGAAGTGGGGGTATGGCCCTGAGCTGTCTCCCAGGGAAAAGACCAGAAGCACAAAACCCACTGTAAAGTTTTAAATACAAGCACTGGAGCTTCTCCTGGTGTAAATTATTGACTCTGAAGAGTTTCAACAGCTGCAGAGCAGACTCAGTGTAATGAAACTCTGCCAAGTGAGACCCACTGAAATGCTAACCAATAAATATAGATTTATCAAATCACAGCTGAAGAATTACTATTTCTGACAAAGGGATATCAGCAGTGATTGCACTGATGCTTGATCTTGAAGCAGACACCTCTGCAAGGAATACATGCCAGTACCGCTTTTGTTTTGCAGTCTTGCTGGCTGTTATCTCCCCCCGTGCCTGTTTCCCGTTTTGGGGTTTGCAAGAGGTCATTTCTGCTCCAGCACAGACCTTGCAAGTCCCTGGTAAGATGCTGCTCTGCTTGGCTGTGCTCTAACAACACCATCTCATCTTATTTACTTGGAAGCTACTGCAGTACTCTCTGCTTCTCCTGGAAACAGAACCCTTTTCATTCTTCCTTTTGATCCTACAGGTAGGATTTGAGCAGTGAAACAGTGGGGTACTAAAAGCATCCTCAGACCTCGAGAGAGACCCTGCCTGCAAAGCAGGGCTGCAAACCCCAGCTCCTGCTGCAAGAGTTCTGCAGGAGCTTGCTCTGCTTTCCAACGTGGTGTTAATTAAAGCACCATATTAAGGCTGCTCTAGAGAGTCAGTTAATTGATTATAGATATCCTTTCAGAATGAGCTTTAGAGGCTATATTGCATTTCATAATAATGACTGGAAAATTTTAAGGTGCCTATCTGGTAAAAATATGCATATATATGTATCCATGAATATGAAAACCGTCCTAAATGCATTACCATAGCTGCTGTTTATGAAATAGGAGCCACTTTAAATGGTAAAATAATGAAAATCCAAGTGCAAATCAAGTCTTGCTCCTCTTTACGCAGTTCTGAAAGGTACATCGTCAGTGTATCAATCATCACCTATAAACACTTTAAAGTACAGATCCATAATCAGTAATGACTTGTGGAAATTCTGAAGTAGCCCTCCTGAGTGCATCCTTCTGTAACTATGCCTTGGGGCCATGATAATCAGCGTGAGCAGTAGAGAACAGATTTAAGAGCTTTCATCTCGAAGCTGATTTATATTCTTGTACTTACGTACAGTTCCTCCCCAGGTCTGCATCACCCTGTGCTGGAGTGCCACGGGAAAGCATTTCTCCAGAATTCCCACCAGAGAACCCCTCCATCTCCAAGAAAGCCTTCCAAAAATGTATCAAAGAGCAGAGGACACTCTGAGGACACTCTTGACTTATTCTATCCTCCTTGTTTCCCTGAGAGGCTGCCCTGAGACCACACTCACATAATTCTTTCACTACACAAGGGGAAAAAAAAAAAAACCCTAACTGCACAATAATTTATAATAAATCACTCATGAACCCATCAACTTAATCTTCATTACAATCTATTGCTACAAAGATTTCTATAGTCTGACAGAAGACTTACTGAGTATAAAGATTTGCCTGAGGGGCTGAATGTAATCAGAGAGGGACAGAATAAAAACACAACTGGCTTGTTAGTACTGCTATATAAAAACATATGAGGAACTCTTAATAATGGGGAGCTCATGGGAAAAGATGGATTTCTCTTACTCACTTTTCCCAGGACAGCAAGAGCTTGCCACATTCAATATATTTTTCACAGGGATATTCCCACTGATTTGGGGAAGACATCTGGTTTGGGCTGTGGAGAGTTTGTGTTCCTCAGCACCTACTTTTTGCAAAGTCCAGGAGAGTTTAGTGCAGCTAACCAGGGAGACTGGAGAATGATCAAATGATCTGAAACTGCAAAATGACCTTTTCCTTATTCTTTCAGTAAAAACACCCCTAAAAACTCCCAACCCCACAACAACAGAGGAATAGACAGGGGGATAATAAAAAATGCTGGTGCTTTTGTGAAGTCTTTCTTCCCTTCTGCAAGTTACAATCCCTGGCCAAGCCAGGTCCAAACAGTGAAGGACAGAAAAGCTGCTCCTGATTGACAGATTACACTCTGTAAAAGCAGTTCAGTACTTCTCTCTCCAATACCTGAGCACTTAGATTTATGAGATTTTAACCTCATTCTCATGTCCTGTCTTTTTAACCTGACAAATACAGTAAAACACTTGTTTTGTGGCCCGTACTCTATTTGCAGCACAAAATGACTGCTCGTATTGACTGCACTGGAGTGATCACAGCCCAAGGAATCACGGGCAGGGACTGAGTCACAGTCAGCCCCAGTTTGTACAAATGCCTGGGAAATGCCATTTGCTGCTGCAGAGTAATTGGGTCGTGGGTTTCTCCACCT
Source organism: Dryoscopus gambensis (assembly GCA_013389985.1). Classification (NCBI taxonomy): domain Eukaryota; kingdom Metazoa; phylum Chordata; class Aves; order Passeriformes; family Malaconotidae; genus Dryoscopus; species Dryoscopus gambensis. The sequence continues at coordinate 60,739 of WEIT01027337.1, forward strand.
CAACGAGATGCAAAATGAGTTCACTGCTGATGAGGACCAAGGGCAGGGGCTCAGTGATGTGGCTGGCACCATGTGCAGCCCTGTCTCCTCCATCCCTCAGGCTGCGGTGCCTTCCCAACACCTCTGGAAAACCCTTTGCCCCTCATAAGCCCTCTTGCTCACAGCACTCTGCACTGAGCTAATTGCATTCATTAACCCTGCACAGCACTGGCTTGGGAAATGGCGCTGCTGCTGCGGAGGAAGCGTTGGTGTGAGCTGGCTCCCTGAGGGAGAGAAGCCCAGCAGAGGGTGGGGAGAAGGCACTGCTGGAGCTTCTCTCGGCCGGGCTGAACCCAAACACAGACGCTCGGCCTTGCAAGTGAGTTCCACACACTTTGCAACTACTTTTAATTCTGCACAAAGCAGGAGACTGCTCTTTTTGCAGCACAAAGTGGGATGCAGCATGAACGAGGCTGAAAACAAAGGAAAGAGGAGAATGGGCAATAGTGTTTATCTGCAGGAAACAGGGAAAGCAAGAAAACAAAATCCAACTGCCTCAAGAATGAGGCTGCCTGAAGCAGGCTACCTTTATTCTGACTTCTTTTTGTTACATAAAGATCAGAGTTTATATTGGTTTTTCTATGCTGCTGACTCAGAGGGCCAGAAACACCACATCAGCTGCAGCTTTGGGGGATAAATTGCCAGCTAAAATACATTTTGCAGCATGCTGGAGAGTGAGAAGTAATGATGATTTCCCTCCTGCTCGTTGCCAGACAGGCCCAGGCTCTCCCCTGGTGTTCTCACCTGGGCAATGACAGCAGGGCAGGTGTCAGCTCTGGGCTGTCCCACAGCTCTGATGACAAAATTGATTTTCCATACGGCCTTACAGCTGATCAGTTATTTGCAAGTGACCACCCTGTCCTTTACAGTCCTGTACCACAGAGAGAATTTCATCAGCTGAAGTATTTTCATTATGCACAAGATAGGCCAATACATTAACATTCACACAGACACTTGAGTTGGCACAAATGTATCCAAACAGATTTTTCCTTAGATTTAGCTCTCAAATTCTGTTTGCCCCACCCATTAAATCCCATTGATTCCTTCTCCCACTCAATCTACCACTTCCTGAATGTTTCCGAGCTGTTTTTCAAGGAAATAAAAAAACCACTGTTGGTTTTCACACATCTGAACTTTCTACAACTTCCTTCCTAAAAGTGTTTAACTTCTTGTTTCTCACATTTTGATTTTTTTCAAATCCTGTGCTGTGTGCCAAGCCTCACCTGTGGCTGCCCAGCTCTGGGGCCGGGCAGGCATCGTGGCCTTCACTGGCATCCAGCTCTGTCTGGAGTTTTGTTTAGCTCCCCCCGTTCCCCCAAACTCATTATCCTGCCATGGATTGAGCATTTCTTGGAATGCATCATCTCGTTCCTATCTGTCAGCCCAGGCTGCCTTCTGCTGAAGACATATGGAGAGGCATTCTTTCTCCTTGAGGGGTGACCAAGCAGACAAGGCTTTTGGAGCAAACTCTCCTCAATAAAAACGAGAATTGCGTGGCTTCGGAGTGAGCTCGGGGAGCGCGGGTGGAGGGAATTGCCAAAGCCCAGACAAAATCATTTCTCCCCCCTCATCCAAACAGTGTTTGCTGGGGCTGATGATTAATACTGCTCCTTAAAACAATTTTTTCATCATCAGTTGCTGCTAATGAAGTTGGCCTGCTGGAGTGGAGGCAGGACAGCCGCCCAGGGCAGCTGAGTTCCAGTCTGCAGCTGGAACGTGGCTCCTCCGGGTATGAGACCAAAGATATCCAAAGTTCAAGAATTCTGCTGCTCTGCCAACAAACTGATCCAGCCAACTGCTAATCTGCTCCTCAAGATACCATGGTCGCATAAGATAACATTCAGAATTCCATTAACCTAGAAGACTTCAACCACTTTTCCCTTCCACCTCACAAATAAAAGTAAATGAGATCAAGTTTTTCCTCACATATTATTCTCACCACATTTGTCTTGCTTCAGGTCTGTTTCTTGTCTGATTCATTAAAGTGCCTTGATGCACAACGGATTAAGTACTTAAATAAATAGTTCACTTTTCCTCTAAATTGCAGAAGTGGTTTCAATTTTTTAAGCTGTTCGCAGAAAACATTTGAAAAAGATAAACATCCCATTCATTGTGCAAATACAGAATATTTTTTCATGGGCCAACTTTCCTAAAAAAACTTCTGTAGGGACAAAAGTTGTAAAGGAGAGAAAAAAATATTTTGAGTTTTTGCTTTGAAAGATGTAGCAACAGTTTCAGATTCACTGGACACAAGGCTGAGCTGCTCAGAGCCAGACTGGCAGCTCAGCCACGTGTTTTTAATCAGCCCGCTGCAGGAAAGGGGTTCTGCTGGAGGGAACAAGCCCTGCCTGTGTGGACTGAGATCACCCTTGGGAGAAGAAAGGAGCAGCTGTGACACTGAGTCCGCTGCAGGCCCAGGTACCAGAATGGATCAGTCCCATTCCAGCAGGAATGACAGCGCTTGCCTGGCAGAGGCTGCCTCAGGAACAATACAGGAATATTTGCTTAGACACTGCTTATTTCAGTATGAGAGATGCTGGTCAAACATTTCCCTTATGTTATTTTCATGCCCCAGGGCAGTCTCAGATGGGGATTGATGTCATTTTCTTGAAATATTTGCTGTAAAATAAAAGCTGCTTGTTTTTCAGCCAAGGGAATCCAGCCTGGGAAATACAGAGAGGCTGAACTTGGCATTTTCTCCCGTGGGCAGCACATCCTGGCCCTGACTGCACTTCACAGCCGGGTTTGCCCTGCAGGCCTGCCACAGCTCCAGAGTCACATGCATAATTCCTGAAGTGCTTGGAGCCCAAGGTAGAAGCCAATCACTCTGGGCTCCCTGCAGAGCTAAAAAAGAGAAACCATCATCTCAAACAGGTACCAAGCCATGGGAACTACTGACCAGATTCATTTTTGCCACCATCTTCACAGAGCAATTGCACTCCTGATTTGGGAGACTTATAAAAGTGCTTAAGATTAGACAAAATCAAATCCCTGAAGCCAGCCCAAATCAAGCACTAGATAAGTCAACATTAGGCCACTGTGACCTCTTCGACACTGTTGAAATAAATCTCTCTGCATAAATCTATAAGAACAGTCAATAGGAATCACTGGATAAAGATCCATTTCCCCTTTTATAATCCCGACTGAAGTTATATCCCTTGCTCAAACAGCCTCCCTTGCTCCTGCATGTCCCAGCTAATTGCATCGTCCCTGATGAAAGCACCTGCTCCTGGTCCCTCCTGGGCTCAGGGCAGCAGCAGGGCCCACATCCTTGCCCTGGGCACGAGACATCCTCGTGCATCCCAGCACAGGGCCCACGTCAGGTGGGTGCGTTCAGATTGCAGGTTCCACACATGGCCAAGCACTTCATATTTCAAAGAGATAACACCAAAATGCACCCTGTGATGGGTTGTAGGTGCAGTTGAAGCCTCACAGTTGCATCTGCATCTTCTCAGCGCTGTTTGCCAACGGAATTTTGTCAGTCCCTCCGCGCTGACTCCGGTAGGTGCTGCCACTGTCAAAGTACCTCTGTGCTTTGGGTTCTCCTCCATAGCCAAACTAAGAATGAGACCAATTCTTCACCACTTTCTCCAAAGATGAGGTTTTTTAAAAAGTGACAAATTCTCACCCGTTAGAAAAGGTTGGAATTTTTAAATGTGGTATCAGTAGCTTACACCTGCACGTTTCATTTCAGAAAGATCACTAAAACACCAAAAGGAACAATTCTAAGTGTTAATACTGAGAGACAGAACCCTTGGAATGAAGGGATGGATGAAACTTCTTTCCCTGATAGCCTGAGTAATGAGCTGTCCATATTGCAGGGAGAAAATGAAACTCCAGGATGGGAAATGCAAAGTAGATTTGTAAGTGCATTAAAGGATTCAGAGTCTATTTCAGGTGATGGAACACAAATAACGATGAGGAAGGAAAAAAAAGCTCTTGGCCTGAGCATGTGAAATCAAGCAGTGATTCTTCTCAGTCCATCTTAGGAATGTTTCTACATTTTCAGCTCAGAAATGTCTTAATCCAGGTGCAGCTGGTACACATAGTGACATCTATAGATCTTTCTATTTTATTTTTTAATATCTAAAGTTACCTTTGCCAAACATTTCTACAGCATTCTGGGCCATTTTCTCCCTCTCTAAATAGATAGAAAAGCAAACACTTTTGTAATAACCTCTGTCATAGTAGACAAAAAATCCCAAGGAATTTAATTTGGCAGAGTCTCGCAGGCGTGAAGGGTCACTTCCCATGCCACTGTCTAGATAGAAGACACAAATCCAGCAGAAAAAAGTAGCAGATATTTCTCTTTTCTGCCAGCAAATGGGCAACCCAGGAATGCAAAGATCTCTGTAGCAGTACAGAAAAAATCCATTAACTTGATAAGAAGGAATTAATTAAAGCTGCTGAACAGCAATTGGGTAAGGGTATTGTGAGCTGATGGAAACCAATCAGTACCTGACAAATCAGCATGAAAAACCAGAAAGGTTTCTCAGCCCAAACGTAACCTGGGAAAGCAGAGCAGAGAGCCTAAAGAACGGAAGGGCACTGATGCAGAACTGGGTTATCAGGGATGCAAGAGGGACAGCCATCACCTGTCCCGTGGGAACTGCAGCGGGGGTTTCAGGGTCAGACAGAAATGAAATGAAATGAAATGCAGCCACACATTCAAGGGACCACCCCGACGGAACAAGGGATCCCCAGTTTGAGAAGGTGCAAAGGCAGCATATTAACTAAAACTGCAGTGCTAGGAGGATTTCCTCCGTGATATTTCTGTAGAATTACCAATATTTCTATGCTGGCTTTTTTTTTTTATTAAAAAGGAGGGAAGAAAGGGGCAAAATGGTGATTTGTCCTTAACCTTTTAGAGTCATCAGTGTGTTCTTGGAATATAGTTCTTGCTCTGCATAACGCCAGCAATTCAGAGTGATGCTATGCTGGGGCCTTTCTCATTTCCCCTTTTCCTCTAATTAGGCCATTTTTTAATAGCACTTACCAGAATTAATGCTGACACAAGACACTGGCCATGGAGCCTGTCCTGACCATGCACATGCAGCACAGGGACCCTGTGACCTGCTGCTCACTCTGGCAGGAGATGTGGGCCTTCACCACGGCTGCACCCAAAACACAAGGAAAATGTGACTGAATTCCTCAGGGCCTGGAGCTGATTGCAGTTTATGACTTCAGAGAGCTCTGAAATATCCAGACATTCCCTTAGAGGTCACAATCCCATTCAGCCACTGCAGCACAGCTTTTGTTTGTTTCACTTTTCTTGTATGTTTTACATTCCTTGTTTGTCAGCCATAAAAGCTACTTGGGTAACCATAAATTGTAGCTAATATGGCAATTTCCCCAACATCAGACAAGTTTCATTAAATCCCCAGGTTTTCTTTAAAATACGTAGTGGAAAAGATGATGCTCCACAGTTGGGTTCTTTTAATGCAAAACAGACCAAGTACACTGAACTCCATTAATTACCCTGCAAGCTGTACAGGAATAGCAGAGTGGCATTTTTATGAGACATGGCTATCATTAAAACATAACCATATGCATATTAATTACAACTGTTCATCAGAGGGCATTCAAAATATTTGTGCTCCAGCCTGTGAACCCATGATCCGGGAAGGCGCTCCGCAGTTTTGCGGCCGGCTCTGCCCCGGCGCGGGGGCTGCATCTCTCGGCTGCGGGGGCAGAGCTCTTTGCTCTCATGGACTGGCATTGCCAGGGGGGCTGCAGCCAATCCGGAGCAGCAGAGCTCGGGGCTCTCCCTGCCTTACGCAGTCCAGGCTGGGCTCCTCCCGCCCGGCTTGGGGGCAGAGCTGAGCTGCCAGGGAGAAGGAAGCAGGAGGGAGACTGTCTTGGTTTAGAAGACAGGTGACTGCCAGGGGAAACCAGAGCCTCCCTTGGAATAGAGAATGTAAACCCCCCACCTCCAAATTGCTATAATTTTGAAGTTATGGGGCTTTTTTATTTTTATTTTTGCTTTCAGGCAAAGATATGGGGGTAGGAATACCAGTTCTTTACTATGAATATTACAGACTACAAAAGTAGTGGTACAGAGAAAAGAACAACAAACAATAATCCCAGAAACGCTGACAGAGTCAGAATACGACCTGACACCCTGTTGGTCAGGGTGTGGGGAGCAGTCCAAAATAAGTCCTCCTGGAGTGGCAGATGTGGCTCCGTTGGAACAGAGGCGATCCTGTAGAAGGGCCCGGTGGTGACAGGATGGGTCCAGTCTTCCTCGGGGAATCCAGTGGAAAAAACAGCTGCCCTGATGTCCTGAGTTGCAGGTTTTATGCAGGTAGAGAGGCTTTGGCTCCTCCCACTGAGTGGAGCATCTCCCAATGGGATGATGTGATGTTATCAGTGACAATGAGAGCCTTAATGGCTCATTCCCAGGTGATATCCCCTTGGAGGAGGATGGGTGGAGGAGGAGATAAGGAAGCACTGCCCCACCTGGTTTTAACGAGTGACCCATTAACAGAAGGCACCCGCCCTCCTTCCCCTGGAGTTACAAGAAATAAAAATATCTTCCCACCAGTTTCAACAGATGAAAATAGAATTACACATTTTTGGTTACATATTGCAACCCAAGACAGAGACTGAGCTCGGTAAATGATGAGCCCACGCTCACTAAATGCCTTAACACTTCCAAATCAATTAGAGCAGGGCAGAGATGGAATGATACATGATGTCTGCTAACAAAGACTTGCAAACTATTACTTTCAAAAGCTTCATTTCCTTTTTTTGATACACTTGGAATAATATTTGCTTCCTCGAGACTAAAACATCAGAGTCCAGAGCAGGAACATTCAATCTCATGAATAGTTTTGACAGTATTCTTTCAGACTGTTTCTGTGAATGCAAACAAATTTCAGAAGTAGACTGGGGCTGTGAGAAAGGTGTGTTTGCCTTCTTCCTGATTTCTGGTTTATATATTCATCGCATTTAAAAGAAGAGTAGAAAGTTCCCAAAGGATTGGATGGAAGGCTGAGAACGCCACAGGTCAATTACAGCGTGACACAACATTCCCCACATCCAAGCAGTTCTGCCTCTCCAAAGAGCTCCCTTCACTCCTGTTCTTGCCGAGATTGTGATCACTGCAGAACTGAGCAGGGAAGGCTTTGTTCTCCTTGAAAGGTGTTTTTCCAGCATGTGTCTTCAAGACACTGGTTGGGTTATTTTTCCCTTTTTTTGCTTCGTGGTAAATCCTGAACTTTCACCCAGACACCTGTACCTAAATGAAGCTTCACTGCAACTGAAGATCAAAAATGTTTTCTCCCCTCAAAAAAAAGTCTTCAAGAAACTGAAAATAGTGATTTTCTACCTTTATCTTTGCAGAGAGACAAGGCTTGAGGCTGACAACTCTGTATAAACCACCAGCACCCCCTCAAACAGCCCCATTCCACCCCATTTCCTCACACTTCTCAAAAAAGGTGTTAAGTAAGATTTTGACTTTCTTTTCACAGGGATGATAGGCCATGTATCTTGATTCAAATTTAACTCATTTTGTTTCTTAGTCTAAGGAACAAGTTCTTGAGCATAAATGTTAATTTCAGCCCACTTCCAGGGAAGTCAAGGCATTAATAACTTAAATTAAGCCAGGAAGATATTCAGACCTACATACAAACTAGCTGCCAGAAAAAGATACAAGTCTCTTCTTCCCAACACTGGGAATTTATTATTTTCAGCAAAACTCTTTTCAATAATCCTTCTCTTCTGAAAATGCTCTATTTAAAATATTCCCCCCTACCCCCGAGACCCAATCCTGTACAGACTAAGCCCCATCTCCCAGTCGAGTAGCACTCAAGTGTTGATACCAACTCAATCCAACCTCGCAGAGACTCCCATTTTCCATTCTGTTTAGAATTCTGCAGGGTAGCTTCAGTTCCCCAAAGGAAACAGCTTGGAGATACACAAATCTCTCCCTAACAAACAAATACATTATCATGGAGCTACAGCTTCCTATTGCCTCCATCCAGCATTTCCCAGGATGCTCCCGACCTCTGCTCCCGCATCTCCTGAGGTGTAAATATTCCTGAAGAAACCAAGGGGGTGTTTAAAACCCTTCAACAACTGCCATGAAAATAAGAATAAAACAAGCAAAAGATCAGCTGTCACCGTGGTAGGAGACAGGAGGAGCCAGGCTTTTCATTCCAGTCAGGAATTCTCTATCAATGAGAAGTTTGCAGAGGTAACCTCAGTGCTATAAAACAAGTTCCAGGCTGGCATTACCCAAATGAATTTTTAGATTTCAGCTGACTGCAGTACAGTGGCTGCTTCCCCCAGCATGCAAAGGTTAATAACTTCCTCAGTGAGCCTGTATTTCTGCGGAGTGCTAACGTGGTGGGAGATGTGGGAGATAAGTGACACGAGTGCTCTGCCTCTTCATCTCACCACGGAGGATCGCAGGGTGTTGGAAACCTTCTTGGGAGATACTGTAAAAGCCTGTAATAGTCACAGCTCACAACAACCGGGCTCTCACACTCCCTCTTCTTGCTTTGCAGCAAGGGAAGCTCACTGAACTCATCCCACACGTCAAAATAAAACCGGGATTCCAAGCTCAGCCTGTTCCTCTCCAGCACCAGCCACTGCACCCTGAGCAAAGGGGTACGGGCACGAGGAATGAAGCACACTGGTGTTTGTCCCTCTTTAGTTGTGCTACAGACCTCTGTCCTTCTTGTGCTAACAAAACTTTGCACCTCTTTAATTGTGCTAACAAACCTTTGTCCCTCTTCATTGTGTTAACAAAGCCTTGCACCTCTTTAGTTGTGCTAACAAACCCTTGTGCCTCTTTAATTGTGCTACAAACCCTTGTCCTTCTTAATTGTGCTACAAACTCTTGTCCCATTTTATTGTGTTAACAAACCCTTGTCCCTCTTTAATCATGCTACAAACCCTTGAACCTCGTTAGTTGTGTTGACAAAGCTTTGTCCCTCTTTATTGTATTAACAAAGCCTTGCACCCCTTTAACTGTGTTAACACCCCTTGTCCTTCTTAATTGTGCTACAAACTCTTGTCCCTTTTTACTGTGTTAACAAACCCTTGCACCTCTTTAGTTGTGTTAACAAACCTTTGTTCTTCTTTATTGTGTTAGCAAACCCTTATCCCTCTTTCATTGTGCTGCAAACCCTTGCACCTCTTCAGTTGCTTTAACAATCCTTTGCACCCCCTTAACTGTGTTAACAAATCTTGTCCCTCTTCAGTTGTGCTCCAAACCCAGGGCTGCCTCGTGCTTCCCTGCTGACAAACATAAATGACACAGGAATGACACACCTTGGCACAACATCAAGTCCAAGTAAGTGGAACTAAAGAGCCAGGGCCCCTCGGGCACTGGACAGCCCTCACTGCTCATATCATCTCCATATCATCTTCTGGCAACAAGGGCAAGCCACTTTTAAAAAAGAAAATTAAAATGCTCGCTACAGGTAATTAAAGATCATAGGTTAAGACTAAGAAAATTATGGTAATGTTAAACAGCTGGTATGAGTTACTCCGAATTTATGTGCAGGGTTAGTAGCTGCATTTTAAAGTGAGGTTCCCACACCTGAAAAGATAAAGAAACTGTTCCTGAGATTAAAAGGTACAGCTGGAAGGGCAAGCATAAAACATTTATGCCGCATAGTTTTGGTGGAAAAATAAAGGTGGAAATGTGTGAGATTAAGAAAGCAAATGAAAACACAATGAAAAAATAAAAGTATTTTGCTCTGGACAAAGGATGATATAAAATGGTCCATCTGACACCCAGCCCAAAGCAGCATCACTCTGATTCAGGCAGTGGAACTAAGGCAAAATAACGAGCTCAAAGTAGATCTTACATGCAGATTATGAAAAAAATCAACACTTAACCATAATTCTTCCCTTTCCCCCTCTATCCCCTGCCCCCAGTTTGGACTTACAGGAGGAAACTGTAATTTTACCACAAGCTTTCTGAGAAAAAGAAATGTTTTCTCTGAAATATATTTTTTAAATATGATAAAATGATGTTAGAATAAACACACTGCAGCATCTTAGAACAGTTACAGCAGTAGAGCAGCTGCCAGATTTCAACTGTTTGACCCAGCCAAAGCCTTGCATGCTTTCTTGCACACTGTACCTCAGAGATTACATAAATTTCTGAATTATTACATTCTTCTTGTGTTTTCCCTGTCTCCCTCGTGCCACCACTGGCATTTGCTCTAGGAAAAAGAAAAACAGAAAGCTCCCCAAAATGGGGTCCTAAAGGATAAAAACCCCACAGCTGTAGGGGATACAAGCAGACTCCAGAGAAGTATCATAACAGAGCCTGGAAATGAGGGGGAAAGCTGCTCAATGCCCAGTTATTTTTGGTCTGAAATTCGGGTATCTGCTGGCCCAGCAGCTTCTGGGTTCACTCAGCAGCAGACTCGGGAGGCCTCACAGGGGCTGGGAGGAACCAAGCTCATTGTTTGTGCGCGCCAGGCTGAGAACTCACCTGCAAGGGAAGAGTGATTTCACAGGAAAGCACTGAGTGGGAGCCCTGGCGATCTGAGTTCCCTTCTTGTCGCTCTCCCAGCCCCTTAAGCACATCCTCAGGCAAGGCACGACCCTGCCTGGAAATGGCAGCAGTATTTTGCAGCCCCCCGCCCCCAGCTCTGCCTTCCTGCAGCGCGTCCCAAGGACAGGGAGGGCTCCCACTGCCCGCACCTGCCAGGGCCGTGTCCTGCTCTCACCTCTCACCCGGGGCTGCAGCTCAGGGCAGTGCAGAAGCAGCCCCCGAGCACGCAGTGCTGCTGTGGCATCTCCACTGCACCCTCCGGCCCCGCACAAACCCCGCGGGCAGCACTTCGGGTCACCCAGCTCTGCAAATCCCCCTAGCACATCGGTGTACGTAGAGGTGTATTTTCTAATCATGAGTCCTCCTGCTGACTTTATCCCTTTTGATAAAATTCCTCAGTTCCTGGAGGAGCACTCGGGCAGGTGGGCCGATTATGGAGAGCCTCTCTGTCTGCAAGCGAGCAGGGAGCTGAGCTTAGCCCTGAAGAATATGAATTACCTTCCCCGTGTAGTATCCTCGTTAGTCAGGCTCACTAAATATGAGCCTCAATAATACAATGAAAATTGGAAAGAGCATAAATAGATTGGATTTCACATGAGGCTGAGCACCAGAAGAGTTGCACTATTAATCTGAGCCTACAAAATGTGAATTTGGACCTGACACCCCGTGTCCATCGGTCAAAAGCAGCAACCATTCATCACTGTAAGAAATGGCAGCTGAGCTCCAAGTTCAAATACAGGCAGAGCTCCCTGGAAAAGTGTTTATTCTGTGCTGAAAATGGGGATTGTCACAAAAGAAAAACTATTTAAAGAAATACACACACAGAGGATATGAAATACATAGACGGGTATCAGGATCTTCAGGATCAGTGCAGAACATATGAAATGCAGGAACACAGCTCATGGATACATTTATCCAGGAGGAGTCTTGCTGCATCAACCATACACCCAACTCAATGTTTTTAACAAAAACACCACCTTAAGAAAAGAATAAATACAATAAAATATAATACAAATATAATAAATATAATAAAATTAATGCTGACCTCATCTTCTACTAACTAGCCTTGTTTTCTCCTACCTTATGGTCTAAAACTTGGGTTGGACCTCATAACTTTACTTACTGCTGTTTGCAAAGACATTTTCAGCCTCTTAACCTGAGTGCAAAAGAGCACTAAAAGTATCTTTCAAACTTCAGGAAGAGATGACTTTGTAAACATAAAATGTCTTGTTCTAAAATTACATTCTGTCACAGAGCTCATATAAATCTAGATACAAGTACCATATTTCAAGAGTTAAAGGGTATAATTCCATTTTTAAGGACACAAAATACATGTTGATATTTTCATAACTCATACATCCAGGTGTGTGTGGATCTGTACAATGTTCAACATGTTTTTCCCATATAGGGCTGACTTTTCAGTGCATGCTGCTGAATTGGTCATCAGCATGCTGGAAATCACAGACAAAATAATAATAAAAAAAAATCCCTCTATTGGAACTCTACTCAAACATTGTCAACAAGCTATGAGGTCATTTAATGCAATGTGTACATACAGCTAAAGAGCATTATTTGCCTTTTAGAGTAAAAGCATTCTAAGAGGATTCCTCAGCTTTCAGTTACACAATAGATTTAATAACCCGTCTATCTATAGGATGTGTTATAAAATTGCACAGATATCACTGCAAATGCACTCCAGAGAAACACAGAGAAGGCAAACAGCTGAAGGGAGCTGCTGCATTATAGATTTACTTCTGTTGTTATTTTTTTCTGTTTGAATTATATAAAGTGAAACCAAATGTTTTGGAAAATTTTAAATTGTAAAAAAACCAAAGTAATGTTACCTTCACATTCTAGTTTTGAATGGGAATGAGTTTTGGAAAGCCTGAAAGATCTCTATAAAGTAGAATTTCAGGTCTCCACATAGCTCTGCTGACCCATGTTTGTTCAAATACACAGCATTTAACTGGCACTTTGCTGTGTTTTTATTGCAAAAACTTAAAACCGTTTTTTGGCAACTCAACTTATTGAAGGTTGGCAAGATGCAGATCTGAGGCCTGAGGCACTTTTTCGCAGAGGTGTTGTTGTCAGGTTGCTATTGGTTTGGGTTTAGTTGGGGATTGGTGGGGTTTTTTTGTAAATACCATATATTGTAAATACCATATAATCACCAGTTTTTAAATATTAGCAATAATTACTTCATTCTCCCTCTAGTACAGTTTAGAAACTATAAATTAAACTGATCTATCCCACAGGAGTCCTAAAATCTAACAAAAACCTCCTTCAGAAGCCCAAGTTCACAAGAGAGTGACACAGAGAGCCCAGGTAGAAGTGAACTTACAGAAACTCTTTATGAGCCGATTTCTCCATGCTAAAGCTAAGAAAGTGGTGGAGAGGAATTTTAAACCCCCAGTTTATATTTTACATTTAAAATACCCTCTTGAAAGAAGGGCTCAGGGGAAAAAAGAGGGAATTTTTGTGAGGGAAGAGTGGCTGCAGCTGCTCAAAAATGGCAGATGAGCAGGTTGGCATTTCCCTTGCCTCCTTCTCCTTCACTCCCAATCCCTGCCACTTGTGCAGGTGTCCAAGCATGCAGTCATCCAATCACACTGAAGTTCAGAAAAACATCCAAAAGTATGGAGAGAATCTGGGGTTTTATTTATTGTCTTTTCAAAGCCCAGGGAAAATACATTTGGAGGGAAACACTTGGATAAATTCCTAATACCATACCTGGGACAGTCCCTACAGCAGTGTGATGACCAGCTCAGTCAGAAGCTGAAAATTTATTTGGCAACAAAATGTCTTGTAAAGAGCAGACCAGAAAGTTCAGCCGTCCTTCTCTGCTCCCACACGTTCCACATCCCAGCTCTTGCTTCCCAAACTCCCAGGTTTTACATCTTTAATACACAGAGAAAAAAATCCCAGATGCAAAAATTTCTTATTAATGAGAGATCATCTCCATAAATACAGTGCTGAAACAACAGAAAAGCTGGAGTTTTGTCAGCCTGCACGAACGAAAGGACTTGATTCCTGTGCTGAGGGTTTTATTGATGGGAAAACACCACAAGAACCTTTTAATGCAAGGTTTAATGCTATTTCAGATGGAATTTATTATGGGATTCTTTATTATTAGTTTTTCTGTAGTTCAAGATGAGACATTATCTGGAATGTATCACTGCCCAGCTTATACCATCTTTACTTTCAATGCTGTGCTGTTTAATGTTTGTTTAATCCTCATTTTAAGTGATCATGTAGGAATGCATCTTTTTATTAACTTTATATGTACTTTGGATTAGGAGAAAAAGAGACACTTATTACATTGCATTCTGGGAATTAGGATTATACTAAGAAAATTTTCAATTTAAATATAATAGTAATTTAAGCTTGTTATTAAAAATTGCTGTAAGGGACAGTTGCACTTGAAGTTGTTTCAGAAATTTCAGGAAAACGAGGCTCTGAATTGCTCTAAATCAGCCAGTGATGAGACATAAAAATCTGTGACCAAATCCCCAGTTTGGTGTCCAAACAGGGCTCCCCTTCAGCAGAGCATCCCCAGCCCCAACCTGTTCCATGAGCAATTTGTGCAGCTTATCTTGAACAAGAGCCACTAAGTGAATAAAGTGCCTCGTTCATTTGTTCATCATGGTCCGGCAATTTGTTCTGTAAAGAATTTTCACAATAAAAGGAAAACTAGAATTTTATTTTTGAAGCAAAAATCAGGACAAAACAGTGAAGGGACACACACACAGACAGAAAACCCAACTCAACCACAAAAAACCCCGTTTTTTGAAGAACCATCACATGAAAAGGGCTCCCCAACAATTCTAAGCTTTTTAGTTTCTTATTCCAATGATATGATGGCTACTGCCTACCTCATTTTACAAAAAATTGTGGATGTGTATGAGAAGGAAATGAGAAAGCAGTTGTTAAAGGAGGTGCAACAATGAACTACGGCACTGACCCACAATCAATTAATATTTTTTTTCCAACGGATTGAAATTTATAAGGCCAAAAATACATGAAAGAAGCTACTAGAAGAAACTAAGATAAAAGGGTAACCTGCAGCAGGTTTGTAATACAGCAACATTAGCTAAATTACCAGATTTAAAGTTGGTTTAATATTTGTCAAAATATGCAGCCCAAAAGAGCCAAGCCCACAGCCCAGTAGGTTACCTCACACTGCTGTAAAAGGAAAAGGGAGGAAAAAAAATCACATTCTCATAGTTATGTCTTTCGGAGGCTTTTCTCTTTCAAAGCAAACTTTGCAATCAATGGTCGATCAGCTGCAAGGCAGAGAACTTGCCTAACTAAAGTGCTGCCTAAGAGGAACCGGCGTGGGGATCAGCACTTGCTGGGGTGATAAAAAGCTGACACGTGGGGGACTGAGAGAATGCCTGAATATTTGCAGTCTCCTGCCAGGCTGCACTGATCCCACCAAAACCATAACTTCCATGGACGTGTGCCCTGAGGAACACCGGCCTTCCTGTTTCCCTTCCTTGCATCTGCCTGCTCCAGACATGCTGGGCTTACAAATCAGGCACAGAACGCCATGCAGGGAAGGAAAATTCCAAGCTCCCACAGCACATCCCAGAGCTCCAGCTTCACGTTTTCCCCCCACCCCGAGGTGCAAGCTCTGTTTTCCATACAGGACACACAGGGCTCATAAGGGTGTTGCTTCCCGATCCAGGGGAATGTGCCCTCACCCCTGTGTGTGTGGTGATGAACGTGGCTGTCACATTGTCTGTCAAATTCCAGCAATTTCCCAGCCCTGACAGGAGACAGAAATGCCTCGCAGGCTTTGCCAAATGGCCCTGACACTGACAACTCCTACAAGCACTAATTCGATATTAAACTCTCAACTGGTTCCATACCACGGGAAAGGTCATATTTCAAAAACAATGTTGTTCTAAATGAGAATGAAGCTGGGGATGCTGAGGATTCCCCTCTGCCCAGCCACCACCCTGCAAACAACAACAGCAGCAGCAAAAGGATGTGTCAGCCCCAAGAGTGACAAGCCTCAGAGCTGGAGTGTTTCACAAAAGTGAGTTGAAGGCAGGACGGATAATTTGAGACTCCTTGGTGTCTCAGAGCCAGCACATCACCCTTCCCGTCAGGGAGGAAGAGAATTAAACACTTGTTAAGCACAGAGAGGTCAAATAAAAATGTGGATTTCCAAGCTGCCATCATCCCTGACCTTTGCTGCTCATACGAGACTTCAGGAAAGAACATTTTCTATACAATATTGATAAGGCAGGCCTTACAAAAGCTTAGAAAAACTCGGTAATATAAGGCCAATTATTAAGGATAAATCCAGTCAGGAAAGGGGAGGTTTTTCTGAGAGCTGCAGCAGGTCTGGGATGCTCTTGTGTGTTCTGTAATACAATGGCCAGCTACTCCCACATCCCCTCACTGAAGGGAAAAATGGAGCACAATTCAAAATGACAGTATTGCTAATAGGCAAATGCAGCAAGTGAAACCCACAGAGCCTGGGAATGCCAGAGCTGTACAGCCAATACACACCAAAAAGCACCTTGTGCCAGGGAAGTCACTCACACTGTCCAGCTGTCCAGCCTGGAAACTTCTGCGGCAGAGCCTTGACTGTCATTACCCGTGTCAGTGTGCCAGGGAAAGAACTTGCTATTTTCCACCACTTTTGGAGATTAGCCTTTTTTTCTTACAGTGTTCCACTAATTGTTTTTTCCTCACTTGCACCAGCAGGAGACCCAATTATAGGTCCAGCTTCAATTTGCAATAACCTCCTTTTTAAATAGCGTGAGTCACCTTTTCACCTTTTATTACAGAGATAGCACCAAGGTCTGATAGAGAAATAGGGCAAATCCTAAACTCAATTTTTCAGAAATGGGATTTTATAATTGTTGGTCACTTTCCTTGATTTCATTTAAATCACATTTACGTCCTAATAGGACTTAGATGAAATTATTTCACAGACATAGTTTTCCATATGTAGCTCTAGTTTTCTAACACTCTATAAACTATCTCCTGTTTTTACTGATTAAATTTTTTCGCCTCTCCAGAAGCCCCAGCATCACTGAATCTATTGTCACTCACCGAAAGTAATTTTGTTTAATAACTAAGTAGGCCATCTATCCTTGGGCATGCAGGCTGCTAACCTTGAGAGCTGCTGTGGGAGGGTGACTGATGTGCACTGGGTGCACAGAGATGAACAAACTGGAGCAGGATTCAGTTGGAGGAAACTCCCAAGACACTATTAATTATGATTTCAAAAAGACAGCTCTCACTTCCACCTGGCAAATGCAATTATGCAATAGAAGGGGAGTTCAGCAAAACAAACAACAGCTCAGACCAGCAGCTGACAGAGTGACGTGCGCTGTCTGCTTTAAACATGTTTGAGAAGCACAGCAGTAAATCAAAGCTGAGTGCTCATTCATTTTGGGAACCTGAGCCACCAGAACACAGCACAATTTGCACTTGGAAAACAATCTCATAATCAGTTAAAGGCATAAAAAATGTTTTAAAATAGGTTCTGTAAGCCGAATCTTTGAGACACCCGTTAACAACCATTAATGCTACTGAAAAAGGAGGTTTGCAAGCTTTGAAGGGAAATGAGCCTCCCTGAACCCCACCCGGCACAAACTCCTTCAACTCAGGATAACCCCCCCACTGAACTCACCAGAGAAGAGCAAGGCTGAAAGGGGATGGGACTGAAAGTTTAGGATGCCAGAGGGACTAGCAGGACAGGGGACTAGCCCTTGCCTTTCAGGGGGTGAAGCACTGAAGAACTGGCAGAGGCTAGGAGGTCACTGGTAGGGTTGGCACCTCTTCACTGAGTAAACAAGTTTACACCTGCAGAGAGCTTGGCTCTAAGATGGGAAACTCATTCCCAAAAGCTGTGCATTTCTTTTAAACCAGTGATGAAAAGCAGCAAGATGGTTCATCACTGGGATTTAGGTTTTCTTACAAAATGCCAGAGTGACCTGAATGCTTCCCCCTTGTGACTTTGAGTCTGACTGAATAATCTCGATTCTTCTCCCAGCAAGCCAAGGTCCAGGATCGAGGGAGCAGCCAGAGACTGTCCATAGAGCCAGAACTGTCAGTCCCACCTCTGCGTTCCCCTCTCACGGGCTGGGACCCTTTCTGCATTCAGCCTGCTTGTCCCCCAGCCCCAGGGCTCCGTGCAGCCCCTCCTGCTGCCTCCCCTTCCCCTGGACCATCAAACCCTGCCCCTGCCAGCTGCAGCTCTCAGCATCACCCTTGGAACAAGAGCACAGGGCAGTTTCTGATCTTTGCCTCCTCAGAACCACAGCTTAATTTCAGCATTAAAACAGCAGCTATGAGTAAGCATTTAAAGTATTTTAGAAGAGGAAAACCAGTACTTTAAACCAAAAATACAAACCCTAAACTCTAAAATCCACAGCAGGAACGTAAGGCACACAGAAAAGCCAAAGATCCAAGAATCCACCCGTGCTTCCAGGTTTAGCTGGAAAGAAATGCAGCATCTGTCCTGCCACACTTACACTCCAGATTAGTAGTGACAGGTCTGTAGGAGGGGCAAACAATCCTGCAGATTCTGCCATCAAAGGACTTCATCATCAGAGCCACACCAGGAGTATAATCCATACACACTGAGACTGCTCAAAAGAAAGATTGGTTTCACTCTATTCATTTTAACATCCTAATAATAGCCTAAAACATTTCAGTGTTGAGAATTGCACTTGAGGAAGGGTGTGCTTTCCAAAGCACCCTACTCTGTAACAGCTGCCTGGATTCCTCCTTCTGTTACAGGCCAGACTAATGCAAAATTCACCAAGGCAAGGTCTTCAAACCACCGAATTGTAACCACTAATGGGCAGCAGCCGCCAGCAGTTCTCAGGTTCATGGAAACAACAGTTTCAGGCTCC
The DNA here is from genome assembly GCA_013389985.1 of Dryoscopus gambensis. Lineage (NCBI taxonomy): Eukaryota > Metazoa > Chordata > Aves > Passeriformes > Malaconotidae > Dryoscopus > Dryoscopus gambensis. The sequence continues at coordinate 79,177 of WEIT01027337.1, forward strand.
CTGCTGACTCAGGAGCTCTGGGAACCTCCCCTTCATTTTCCTCAGGGGCAGCCAAATACAGAAGCAGCTTTTGATTCAGCTGCTCCACTGCGCCTGTTTTGCTCTCTTTGAAGAGCTTCATTTGTATGTTACACAAAGTTAAATTAATTATTGGAAGTTTATATTTCTTGTCACTGAAATGCCTGTGCTGGCTATAGGATCTTAGAGCCTTAGAGGAGATTTGAGAGCATGGTATGTGGGAATCAGGTTCTGTGCATGGTAAACCATGACAGATGTCACATTTCAACCTGGAAAAGCCCCATCTATCACTTTCACTGCCACTTAATTTTTCATTAATAAATAACACCTACCAGATTGTGACACGAGGATAGAGGGGCTCAGCACAGAGAAGCCAATTCACCTGGGGTAGTCACAGAGCCAGGGAGCACCAGGAGTGGCCACAGGAACCATCAATGATCTGGAGTGATCACAGTGCCAGGAATAACCAGGACAATCACAGGTGCCAGAAATCACCAGGAATGTGGTACCAGGGTATCCTTTTTTCAGCTCCCCCCTGAGAGGCACCAGCTCGAACTGTGATTTTGTTGTTGCAGCAAGATTAAATTATTTTAGGATCAGGATGTCTGAGACTCTGTCATGGGAAACCTGGAGCAGAGGGGAACCTGGTGTGAGTGTGGGGGAGCAGCTGTGGAGGGGCCTCTGTCCCAGCTCAGGTGCTGCCAGCGGGACCCTTGGAGTGGGTCCTGCCTGGTTGGGATGGGAAGTTTCCTTCACACTGCTTCTACAAACTCAAACAAAGCTAAAGAAACTGAAACATCTGGGGGAAGTTGAATTTTATTTAGGCCAAGCCGTCAGCATCAATTTCGTACAAATTGGCAAATCCCTTCCCCTACCCAAAACCTGCAGGCTGTCAGTGCAGCTGAGTTTCCAGGCAGAGGCACACTCCAGGTAACACAGGGTCCTCCCTTCAGCCACAGAATCACCTCATAACAGCCTGCAGGTGTGTATTTGGTTACTCACAGGAAACACAGCACTGCTGGTAGCCGGTAAAAGCTCCTTCTTTGTCCAAACCCTCCATTTGTGGAGAAGAGACACCCCTGTCCTACAGTGTTGCAGCAGAAACAGTGAAACCCCAGCACGAAATCCCAGCACCAGCCCATCCACAAAGGCAGTTCCCACAGCTCTAACAGGGGCTCAGCACACTTGGAGCAAGAAAACTTGGCCATTAGGTAATCAAAAACTATGAGTGACCTTCCCAAGGTAGTGACAACATTGTGGCACATGCAATAAATAGATTAAAAGAGGTGGAAAATCTGCTGAGCCTAAAAAGGACTGCCTGTGCTGGGGAATGGTTGATAGCTATGGGTGGGCTAGGGATTCAGGCAAGCTTAGGGGTTTAATCTGTGATTAACTTTTGACTTGTAGGAGAAGCAAATTTCTAAGGAATTCCATCCCTGAATTTTCCACAGAACTGCTTCAGAACCAACGTCTGTGTTGTGTTCCATTTCCAAAGCTCTCAGTGCTGCTCCTGTCATTGCAGCTTCCCTTCAGGGGGCATTTTCTCAGGAGCTCTCCCCGGGAGATTCTGGGTTGCAGAGCGCTCCTGTTCTTCCAGCGGAGAAATCCGGGAGGGGCTGTGTGTGTAAAGGCAGAGTTCACTGTGCACGCTGGGAGCTGCTGGGTGAGGGCCCTGCTCTGCTCTGGGGCACAGAGGGGCACTGCTGTCCCCAAACCTCACAGCACATCCGCTCACAGCCCTTGCCAAGCTGCCTCCCAAGGAGAGGGACTTGCTGGAAATCCAGAAAGTCCTCCTCGGTTTTTCCCTTCCTGGATCAATGGAGCACCATGATATCCCCAGGCCTTATTTCAAAGCCCCTCTCCCGGGGTGTCTGTGTCCCCTCAAACGCCCAGCACACCAGAAATGCCAGCAGGCAGGAGCTGCAGGATGCTGCCAGACACACACACGATGTCTAAACAAGAATCCCAGGCCCGGGAGGTGAAATCCTGCCCATAATGCTGTCATTCTTGGATTCTTTATCTCACGTTTAGCAGGTGTGCAATGCTCTGTTTGGGTTTTTTAACAGGTGGAAAATGTCATCTTGTCATGAGAGATTCGATGTAAAGCATTCCCATGCTCTGGTGCAGTGGTTTCTGTATCTCAGTGCTCATCACCAGGAGATGGAATAGCTTGTTCTAGTCCCTGACCCAGAATTTAGTTTGTCAGCTCCTGGCAAACACATTTCAGTCTTGCACCCCACAAATATGTAAAAATATCGAGCTCATTGTGTTGTTAATAACGTCGTTGTAAGTCATTCACGGCAATTAAACTTGCATTACAATGAAATCTCTTCCCACCACAGTGATGGTCCTGCTATGCCACTTTATTACTGCACAGCGAAAGGTACAATTAAATGTATGCAAGAAAATGTACTCAGCTTTACTCACTTGTTTTAGGTGCTTTTAAACATTGTCTTTTGGAAACATAAACTGGCATAAAAATACGTGATATAAAGATTTCACACCAAAAATTTCTCTTTTTTCTTTGTTTATATTTCTCAACCAATCTGCCCAGTTACTTTGCAGTACTAGATATTTTATCTAATAGATATTTTCAGCTTTGGCAGGAAATTTTTTGCTGTGATTTCCCACTTGAGAGAATCAATGAAATGCTAGTCTCAGAATAGCATCTCTGAGTTCAGCCCCTCAGCCAGCAATGCTGCTTTGCAAGTATTATTTACCGTTCTGTTGGTTTTGTCTTTATAATCTACTTGCTTCCCTTAATGCATCATTGCCCACGCTAGCAAAAAGCAGGAAATTGTAAAAACCTTAGCCAACAAGATTTTGAGACCAAAACTTCTTTTCAAGTGATAAAATAAACTTTTCATTTCACCAGACCTAATCCAAAGCCTTTGTTTCCAATAGTTCTGGTACCAGAGATGTGGAAGTTTCTGGCTAATTCACACGTGAGAAGGAGGTCAAAGTTACTTTATGAGGACCTAAACGCATTTTTTGTAGTGCTGGAATTCTAATGCACTTTAACCCCACGTTCAAGAAAGATGAATTCAAACTAAAATAAGCAGTGACAAGGAATCCTAGAATGATGGAGGAGCTATTGCAGAAAATCAAACCTTTGGCATGCTTGGTCTCAGCAAATCAAAGGCTAGGTGTTATTTATAGAGGGTGGTCATATCCAACTGGAAAAGTGAACCTAACCCTCCAAAAACTCTGCTTTATAGGGGGAACTGAGTCAGAGATGGGAGGAGCTAAGATGTGGTTATTAGTTATTGCCACCACATGGATTTATTGTCCTACAAGGCTTCTCGTGGCTCAGTGTTTGTCCCTTGCCACAACAGGGGAGGGCCCAGGGGCTCAGGGGTCCCTGGGGGTGATGAGGGGACTGAGCCAGGGTGCAGCTTCCAGGGGAGCCAGCTCTGCAGGACAGCAGCCACCTGATGTCCCACCGCTCCCAGCAAAATGTTCTCTTTTTTCTCCTAAACTGCATAATTACCCAGCCTTGCCTTGCAGGGAGCATTAGTTAGTCATTAAAGCCCGGTGGTAGGAATCACAAGGTTGGATTATCTCTTAACTCTTTCAAAGCTTTATTGTGATTTTTTTCCTAATCTTCTGCACCACTGGAATGGTTCTTTTGCTGCCTCTCACAAGGGAGCTGGCAGATAACTGATGGATTATTGAAATCACTTTCTGAAAACTCTCCAGGCACCTCTCTGCATCTGGAGATGTCTAAATGCATTTAAAAGCTGGCCTGAAAGTCCTCCAAGCACGGCTAGGGAAATGCTACAGAGGTGCAAAGTATTATCTCAGTTATTAAGTATACACGTTTCCTTGGATACACGTCAGGCTAAATCATGCTTTTTTTTGCTATATGCTAATAGGCTTCTGAGAATTAATTAATGAAGGAATTGGGCATACTAAGAGAATTACTTTAACGATGCCTGCCTGAAGTTTTTTAACTTCATTTGCTTGAAAAATTGAAAGTAGGCAGGAAACATCAGGTTGTGTGCTGAGTCTTGCTATTGCATCCCACAAAAAAAAAGTAGAGAAAAAGGGCCTTTTTCTCATGAACAGAAACAAGCAGAGTCACCGGAGAGCTTTTCAGTATTCCATGTTACTCCTGTTGCTAAGGAAACTTTCCTTCATGTGTGCTCAGTAAAGCATCCTCAGAAATGCCTGCACAGAAGGATGGCATTACAGATAAGTGTCAGGAAAACCAGCTGACAATTAACCACAAATCTGGTCACTGGGAAGTTTTAACAGGAGAGTTCCTGATTTCTCTCGTAAGCCCAGGATGATTTGCAGCAGGGAGCAGCCTGGAGGAACCACAGCCAGTCTGTATGACTGATTAATCTTGTCCCTACAGAATTTCCCTCAAGAAGCAAAATAGGAAGAAACAAGAATCAAACCAAACATTTGTCTTGGGTTTTGTTGGCTCTGTCCCACCTGCTTAGATCCTGTTCACTCTTCACTGTGCTTTCCGAAAGACAAAATGAAAATCTCCCTCACAAAGAGACCAGGAGATGTTCTTTACCATCATCTCTAAGAGAGAGAGAGCTTAAATAAAAAGAGCTAGAAATAAAGAAATGTTTAAGATCTCTGTAGTCTGCAGTAGTTTTCACTGTTCCATGTGTTCATTTCCACTCCATCACCACGTGGCTTTCAACACCACTGCTCACAAAACAGGGAGCCACTTATGAGGAGGGGAGCAGAGATGTCTCCTACAGCAATAACAGGTCAGAGTGTGCCATCCAACTCATGTTGTGGAATTTCTTCTTCTTTCCCAGCAAAGACTCATTATCCAAGCCTGGAAATCCAAGCCAGCAGCTGGCCTTGTTATGCCCTTTGATACAAATCAAATACTACAAAAATGCTGCATGTCCCGGGGCAGCCTGGAATCCTGGTTCTGCCACATTCCACGACACAGTAAGGAAAGGGGGTTTGGTGTTCCTCTCCCCCTCCGTGCCAAAGGTCTGCAGGGTCTGGCTGACCTCCTTTCTCCAGCAAAATTTCACCATGGATAACAACAGGGAAGAGTGCAAGAAATGGGGCTTACACACTTCCCAGAGAAGCAGCTCCAGGAATCCCTGGCTGGGGACAATTAAAGCTATTGCTTTACCCTGTCCATTTTGTCTCACAGTCACTAATGACCTTATGCACTGTGCTTTTGTCTAATTGCTTTTGGAGGCCATTTGCACTTTTGCCTGGTGTTAAAATATGCATATTATTGGTCCCAAAAGTGCTGCTCTCACAGAAAATGTAATACCCAGGATTTTGTATGATGTAGAGCTACTGTGAACAGCTTCTCTTTCCTTGGGTATGTGACTATATAGAGCCATGTGATTAAATAGAGCTACTGAAATATATGTCCAGATAGTGCATTACCATCAGCGTTTATACCTTGTCTTACAGCTAAATCACACATGGACAACCAAGTCCAGTCCACTCCCAGGCCACTTCCCTCACCTGATTATTCCAGTCTTTTCTGGTTTTCCTCAACAATGTGCACAGCCCTCAGCAGGAACTCTGTGTGCGTGATTTATAGGCCATAAAATCTTCTTTCTTATTCCTTCTTCATCTCCTGGATGAAAATGCACAAAACAATCTACAGGACTTGTGTGTGACCTGCCACCCTGGCCTGCTGGACACCACCACGGCATTCCTCCTCTGGAACCTGCCCTAACAAACCTTATGCTGTGGTGGCTGAAACTGAAAGCAACTCCCTCTTCCCAACAAATTAAGACCCTGTCATGGGGTGATTTGTGCTGTATCCCACATTATTCAGCCTCCACTTGACCTGGATGAGTTACAGGTGTGTCAAATCAGGTGTTTCCACTAAGGGTCAGAGACCAGCTG
>WEIT01027337.1:85109-161064 GCA_013389985.1 Dryoscopus gambensis
TTTTTTGTTATTACTCCTAACCTCACTGTTTGTTAAATAAATAGTTTCATTTTCTCCTTCACCTTCCTCCGAGGAGAATTTTCTTTTTTCCCGAACCTGATAAGGGGGGAGGGGTGGCATCTCCTCTTTAGGAGACATTCCCCTTGGACGTTTCCCCTAAATTTGGCCAAAACCATCACAGACCCTCAGAGGGATCCCATCTCTTTTCAGATGGCCCAGGTTTTGCTCACCAGACGTTGGCTTTCATCTTGGCTAGCAATAACTCTGAAGGAAGGAAAACACCGAAGTATTGTGGTGTGTCTGGAATACGAAAGATATATTCTGCTGCTTCTTTGATGTCTCATGAAAGAAAACTGAAAGAATACAAATGCAATATCATTAAAACACATTACTAATCTGGCAGGAGAGGCTTGTGCATTAGAAATTTTTGCTCAATGCTACTTCAAACTGTGATTTGTAATCTATTGAGGAAACTGTCATGAGTAGTGGCTTGCAATATGACAATGAATTTTAAACTTTGTCGAGTGAAATATGGATGACAATTTTTTAACACCATTTGGAGATAACTTGAAGTGGCAGTTGCTGGTTAGAGGACAAAAAGCCAAATGGCGTGGTTTAGATATACAGAAAATGGAAGATAATGATGCATGAAATAAATGGAAAAGAATTGAGGAAAACACTGGAAAGAGGAAGAGCAGAACAGTTTGACCCACCAGTGAGCCTGGTTCTATTTCTATGGAAATGAGCTCATTACTGCTAATTTTTTTTTTAATCTCCTAGTTGATTCGTGAAGTGCTGTTTGAATTCCGATAAGGGCTCCATGAATCACCAAAAAAAAATACATTTGAACAAAATATCCACAGTCAAATGATTACCAAGTCCCATAGATAATCAGCTGTCTGAGCATTTATATAGCAGAGCAGCACTAGGAGAGCCAGCTTTTCCCCTGGTGTTGTGAGTCTATAACGCTCCATTCTGCAAAGAAAAGGGATCATGCTTCTGACATCTAATTCTGGATGGTTACTCCATCCAAGAGCATGTATTAAAAAGGAAAGACTTTTTTTTTCCCCCTGCTATTTCCAGGTTTGTTCGTTTTAAAAATCAGCATCCCGAGAATTGGCCCTGGAATTGCCTCTCATTCCTCAGAAATAGGGGCACCTGTGGCATTCATGGGGCTGCCACGTGTGCCACCCACCAGCCTTGGCTGTGACACCCCAAGTGTGCAGGAGAAGCGCTCCAGGGCCAAAACACTGGTTCCTCTTAAACCTCCAGGATGCTGAAATAAAATCAAATGAAGCAGTGGATTTAAATAGCATGTGAACTTTATTTATTTTATAAAGCCATCAATTTTTAAGACTGTCTTTGGACATGAGCAGTCTGCCTGTGACAGCTGGATTTTTACCTTGACAGCACTGATTGACTTTATGTGTTATACATACAGCATCTACACCTCTTATTAATTCTCCAAGCACTTCAGAAAGAATGCCCTTGGCAAGTTCTGTGACTCTCTGCTAATTTGCCTTGTTCTAATTTTCGAGGTGTGCATAGGTCACTAGTTCTTCCAGCTTGCAGCTTGTAACAAAGCCCACGTGAGAAATTACACCAAATAAAGCTCAGCCTTCTGCCTCAGTGCCTGGTGCCTCTTTTCCAAAACCTTTCCCATTTTGGAAGTGACTCAATAGATTGTACTTCAACCATGACAAAGAGAGCAGCAATAACAAGTCCCCATATACCAGGCCAGGGTATCCCACAGATCCCTTAAAGGCTCCCAGGACTCTGCTCTGGTCATTTGCAAGGGGTTAAATTGACATTAGAAGTGCAATCACCAAGGCCAGGCTGGACAGGGCTTGGAGAAACCTGATCTGGTGGAAAGTGTCCCTGCCCATGGCACAGGGTGGGAGTGGATGAGCTTTAAGACCCCCTGCTACCCAAACCATTCTGGATTTTATGAATTATTTGGATTGTCTTTTAAAATATATTATTTGGAGATGGATGGACATACAGCCCCACCATTCTGAATTTATGACAGACCTTAGATGATTTTCGTTTCAAGACCAGCAGGAGGTTGAGAGATAAATTTCATTATAATTTACATGAGGAACTACACTGTTGCAAATAAGAAATCATTTGCCATATATGACTCTACAGAATTGGTACAGACTTAAACTGATTTCAATTTTCTAGAATGCAGAATTAATTTGGGAAGAAGGTTATAAAGCGCTTTGCTATTCAGTTGATATAGTATGATTATTAATGCAAAGGTAGTGTTCCATTCTGGATGTTCCCATACATTAGGGCAGGACTTTGTGGGACACCAAAGCTGCTTCGTTAAACACTTCCCAGGCCTTCTTTTTGCATCTCACATTTCTACACTTCTCAGAGCACTGGAAGCAGAAAGGACTCAGCATTTGAAGAAAAACAAAGACAGAGGATTGATGTGGAAAAGGGGAATCTCAAAAGCCGTTTCTCTTGGCTGTGAAGGCTCCTGACACAGCTGTGGAGGTGACGGCAGCTCTGCAGTGCCAGCGCGTGTGCTCTGCGTGCAAAGTGCAAACGGAGGGCCCAACAGCACCCTGAGACCCTCCACTCCCAGGCTTTTTAGTTGCAATCTGAGTTCTGATACTACTGATATCACATTTCGCATGCCCCTCAAGGGAAGCTGTGGTGTAGGACAGAAGAACAATCATTTATTTTGATTACTTGGGGGGAAAAAAAAAACAATAACAGAGATTATTTTGTCTTTGTTATTTATTTACACTTACAGTTGGGAGTAGTGATACTTCTTCCTATTCAGTTCTGATTTCAAGATGATGAAAGTCCCATTTAAACTAAATAAAAATATAATAATATCATTACAAATTAACAAAGATGGGTCCTCCCTTATGCTAGGTACTGTACAGACCTAGACCAAGAGGTAGTTCTTGTTCCAAAATGTAAGGACAAGTTAAGTAGAGGGAAATGGGAAAAAAACCCAGAAGTATCTTCTCAGTGCTTCCTATCAGACACAGGAAAACTCCCTTACCCTTACTTTGTCTTTATTTAATTATTTATCTGAGACTCTTGTAGCAGAGACAAGGAATTCAAAAAGTGAAAACTGAAATCAGTGGGAAGAGAGGGATAGGATCCTGGAAAGGAAATGAAGAGTCTGAGGTAGAAATACTCAAAGGAAATCTGCTGGAAGCAGCAGTAAGTCAGCACAAGGGAGAAACTACTGAAAAAACCCCAAAACTTTATTGCTATTACATCCCAAATCAAACTAATCCCCTCTCCCAGCTGTGCTTCCCAGCTCAGATACACCCCATCTCAAGTCACACTCACCATGGAAGCCCCCAAAGCTTTAGAAAGGTGCATGAAACACTAAATGTTTTAATTGTATTGCATTTAAGTAAAAAAAAGACCGGACTGTATCACTTCATGTTGCAAAGATCACGTAAATCATGCAAAGTGGAGCTAAGAGTTTGATTTACAGATTGCACAAATGCCATTTGAACGACAGTGTTTCCCTGTCAATTTATATTGCCTTTCTTCACTGAAGTTCATCAACTACAAGTTCTTTTTTATCTGATTTGAAGGGTAAGAATCCTGTGATGCAGAAAATTCCCATTATATAGCTTCATAGAACATGAGATTGAATCATTGCTATGGAAGGCATGATAGCCCAGCCCTGCTGAAGGAACTTCCCCAGACAAAATCTGCTTTGGGGAATCCTGCCCAGCACGATTCAGCAGCTGGAAGAACAGGATCCAAGCACTCTTTGCATGGCTACAGTCAGTTTTGCTCCAGAGATTTAAGTAGTTGGACCTTGCTTTCCTATTTGACTGGATTTTTCTCCTAACAATTCATACTAATTTAGATTTTCCAGCAAACAGCGATTTGACTGGGTAAGGCATCATATTTCTACCCCTTTGGCTTCAGTATTTTAATAACACTAAATCATTAAAAGTTATAATTTAAAAGATGCCTGGGTTTTCTCCTATTTAAAAAATAGTTAAATCTACAGAAATGTGAACAGGAAATGATTCTTTGTGCCTTTTTCCCTCGCATGGGAATCTGAGATGTGGCCAAACAAACCCTACAGGATTTAGGCCGTGACATGGGCCGAGACTCCCATTCTCCTCTCTGTGAGGGGGGAAGGCCATTGCCCCAACACAGGTGTGCAAACCCACAACACGGCTGTCCAAATCCATCATTCCCCAACTCAGGTGTGCAAACCCACAACACGGCTGTCCAAATCCATCATTCCTCAACTCAGGTGTGCAAACCCACAACACAGCTGTCCAAATCCATCATTCCTCAACACAGGTGTGCAAACCCACAACACGGCTGTCCAAATCCATCATTCCCCAACTCAGGTGTGCAAACCCACAACACAGCTGTCCAAATCCATCATTCCTCAACACAGGTGTGCAAATCCACAATACGGGTGTCCAAACCCATCATTCCCCAACTCAGGTGTGCAAACCCACAATACAGGTGTCCAAATCCATCATTCCCCAACACAGGTGTGCAAACCCACAGCATGGCTGTCCAACCTCACCACTGCCCCACACAGGTGTCCAAATTCACAACACAGGTGTCCAAANGTGCAAACCCACAACACAGCTGTCCATAATCCATCATTCCCCAACTCAGGTGTGCAATCCCACAACACGGGTGTCCAAATCCATCATTCCCCAACACAGGTGTGCAAAACCACCACACAGGTGTCCAAATCCATCATTCCCCAACACAGGTGTCCAAATCCACCATTCCCCAACGCAGGTGTCCAAATTCACAACACAGGTGTCCAAACCCATCATTCCCCAACACAGGTGTGCAAACCCACAACACAGCTGTCCATAATCCATCATTCCCCAACTCAGGTGTGCAATCCCACAACACGGGTGTCCAAATCCATCATTCCCCAACGCAGGTGTCCAAATTCAGAACACAGGTGTCCAAATCCATCATTCCCCAACGCAGGTGTCCAAATTCAGAACACAGGTGTCCAAATCCATCATTCCCCAACGCAGGTGTCCAAATTCAGAACACAGGTGTCCAAATCCATCATTCCCCAACGCAGGTGTCCAAATTCAGAACACAGGTGTCCAAATTCACAACACAGGCGTCCAAACCCACCACTGCCCCACACAGGTGTCCAAACCCACCTTTCCCTGGTGGCCACAGGAATTCTCTGGTGCTGTGGTTTGTGAGCAAACATCTGTTTAACCACAGAGCACATCTGTGCTTATTGAGAGCCATCAGGAGACACTAAAACCTCGAAGCAAACTGAGTAAATGGCTTCCTAATGCCCCTTTGGTTGGGAAGCAAGTTTTCCATGGGCACTGTGTGGTGACACCATGTAGTGACAGAGAGTCGAGCCTGGGAAAGGCACTCCTTGTGTGACACTGGGCTTCGACAGCCCTGCCATCACAGCTCTCAGTAAAGAAGCTTTGGTTGCTTCAAAGAGTCATTTCAGAACCTGTGTGTGCTACAACAATCAAAGAATAGAGCTTGCCATTATTCCCACTGTTAGGCAGGATGACTCCACCTGTGTGCCCACAAAGGACGGGGCAGAGCTTGGTCCATCCACAATATTCAAGTCATGCTCTGCAATAAGCTACAAATCCTTTATTGAAAGGAAATTCACAGAGATGCCTCGGTGCTGTTTCCCTGCTGTGTGCACACAGTGTATTATTCTTCCCAACTCCCTTTCTTCCCCCCAGGATAGACACATTCATGTTTACATTTAAAAAATCATATAGCAATCCATGGCCAGTCGATACAAAAGCACCAGAAAGATAAAACCATTGATCTGAGTGCACAGTCCTGATAAAGTCAGCGCCCTCGGTGACTGCAAAGCCTAAGCAAGCCAGAACTCAGGTGGTTTTCCTTTTAATTGTATTGTGCCTTCTCTATCCTCCTCAGGAACCCAAAAAATACTGCTCTGTAAGGCTCTGTGCCCTTTCACTTCATGGGTTGGAAAGCTCCACTGCACTACATTTACACCTCCTAAACAAGGCTGCTGAATTAAGAGTATTTAATCAAAACCTTTCTTCTGATTATCAGGAAAATTTTAAGCACATTTTACTTTTCATCCTATGAATATTGACAGACCTCCTTTCTCAGGACTTCAGTTAACAGCCGTGAGGGAGGCAGAGTGACTGTGACACGCTCTTTCTCCTGCTCGATTTCAAGGCTGCTCGTGAGACTTCCTCTCAGCTCATAGTTGAAATTGTCTTATCTCATACATTCCCAGGATTACTGTTTCATGTAAATGTCATTTTTGCTGTCCAAAACATTAAAAAAAACCACACCAGTGCACTCTAACTCCTGTCTCCTTCTGAGAGACATGAGGGAAGCTGTACGCTTTTGATCAAAGACAAGATCCTGACTTCAAAGTAACACCTCATCTGTAAATATATTACACCGTGCTCTTAGTACAGGAAGGGGGACTCCTTGATTTCAAATAACCCGAGGCCAGTGCCGTGGGATTTGCCTGCCTTTGCAGAGTTTAATCCTGCTCCTCTGAATACCGACAGAAAATTAGACAAAAAGATTTTAAAGACCTTGGGCTCCAGTCTCCTCTTATTTATCAAAGTCCAATGGACCCATGTCCAATCTTCACTAGAATAACACCCAGCTTATTGTTGGCTGGGACAAGAACATGGAAAAAACTAAAAATTCAGGAGCATCACAGGTTTTTTTAAACCTAGGACTTAAATCGCTTGTCTAATGACAGAGAGTAGTGGCTACATGCCTGCATGCCTGCTCTACCAGTAATTTGACTGGCATGTTTCAACATTTTTTGGCCACAAGACCCCTAATTGCACAGGAAAAGAAAGTTTTAGGTGGGCACAGAGGGGTCAGTTTTACCCTCAATCAACAGTGCCAGTGTGCAGGCGTCACTCTTGTTGCTATGTAGTCAACAGGAAGCAGCCTGAGACACTGAAATCAATGACATCTTCTGCACAACCCCCCCATAATTCATTTGTCTAGGTATGGTTTTGAAATCATATAACTATCATTACATCTTAAAAAGAAATAAAATCCAGACATCTGAAGGAATCAAATTTTAGTCTTCAGGAGCCTAAATTTTGAGGTTATTCTAAAATGTCCTGTTGTTCTACTAAAACTTCTTGCGTCTCTCAAAAGCAGGAAAAAAAACCTCCATTTACCTGAAGTGAATACAGTCTTAGAGAAACGAGTAAGGTGTTATTGCTAATTAGGGATTAAAACCTCTTGAAGGTTAATAGACTGTTAATAAGCTAAAAGAAGTCTTTGTTTCCAAGATATTTACTCCCAAGGTGTGCTGCTTCTCCTCTCTGAATGTACTTGCTGCAGTAAATACACAGCAAAAAGAGCTCAGAGTTCCTGCTCTGGCTCTGGGAAGGATCAATTCCTCCTGGGTTTCTACACAAACATTTTCACAAATGCAGCGTATAATCCTGAGTCAGAAATGTAGCTCTGCTCCCTTCCTTCCCACCCAGAAATGGAGTTTTCCCCGTGGAGGGAAGAGCCAAGCCCTGTGTGCCCGGGGGGCCTGCCCTGCACGCCCGGATTGCCATTCCCAATTGCTCCATGCCCTCCCCACCCTGCAGAGCCCCACTGCCTGCCCGTGGGAGACGCAGGACCTGCAGTGCCTTGCTCTCACTGTGCCAGCAGGAACAGAAATGTGCCCTGGACATTTGGGCTGGGCTTTCCTGGAGGTGCAGCCAGGCACGGGCAGCCCCAGCGCTTGCCAGGCTCTTTTCATCCCCAGGGCACGTTCTGTTTGTGCTAATGTGTGTCTGAGAGCTGCGTCCCAAAACCAGGCCTGTCTGAGGGGAGCGACCTGAGGCAAGTTTGACCCCAGTGAAGGTGGTTCCCACCCTTCCTGTCCCAGCACTGCCCAGCCAAGGTGAAACCTTTCCTGCTGTGAAGATGCAGCGCATGGCAGCTCCTGGCCGAGCTCTGCTGGAGGCCGCAGCCGTGGAACCCCGAAGGTCCCACAGGCCCTGCACCACGGGAGCTCACAGAGATGTTCTCCGCGAGCACGCGAGCAGGTCGGACACTTGCCAGGGCTCGTGCTGCACCGAGCTGACAGCGCCTGTTTGTGCCATTAGCACCGAGCGCGGATCCTCTCCCATGCTTGGCTGATCCCGCCAGCTCCGCGCCACTGTCTGCACTGAAACTCCCACCGCTTCCCAGCGGGTGAAAAATTAAACAGCGGAGCAGGCGGAGTGGGGATTCGCAGTTTGTACAAGCTCAGACCGAGCCTGAAAAGCTAAGGGCATACCTGGAAACACTTTTAACATATATAAAATTCATGAATACTTTTCCGTTTGCAGCTGAGACATAAATATGTGTAATGAGCATGTAACAGACAACTTCCCTCTGCAGCATGGATATATATCTGCTGCTTCACCCTCCCTTGGAAGCAGACTGATTTAATGTGCTTTGCTTGGGAAGTCACCCTCCAGCAAAATAAATTTGATTTCTGCTGCAATCAAAAGAATTTAAACAAAATCACCTCTCAGTTCTCCCTTGGTTCCTTTATCCAGACATCCATTTCAGTCTTCATTTTTCAATATAGAGAAATTAAACAGGGTTTGTTTGAGGCAATCTTTATGATTCTCTGAGGAGAGGTGTGAAGTCTGGTCTTGGATGGGCACATCCTTCACATGGGTCATATTTCCTGAGCCTGTGCTTAAATGCAGCCCTCTCTGAATAAGCCACTTCCCCAGTTATGGTTATTTGCATATCTCTGTCCCCTAAAAACAAGGTTCTGGAAAGGAAAGGGGAAAAAAGAAAAGGGAAACGGGAAAAGGGAAAAGGGAAAAGGGAAAAGGGAAAGGGAAAAGGGAAAAGGGAAAAGGGAAAAGGGAAAAGGGAAAAGGGAAAGGGAAAGGGAAAGTCCTCCCTGCTCTTCCACCATGCCCAGTCAGGAATTTCCAAGTACATCCTTCTCCAGGTAAACAAGGAAGAGAGTAGCAATGTGCTATGAAGGAAAACCAGCTTTTGGAAGATAAGAGTTTTCATCCTAAGCCTGCAGCTGAAGATTTAAATAAATTCTCCTGCCAATTTGTAGCCCCAGCCTCGGTGATCATCCAGCAGCAGCGTGGAGTTGCAGAGGTGATGGACATCCTGACTTCCCCTTTCTCTGTATGATGGCTCACTGCTCCATGCTTCACATAAGCATGAAAACCATGGCAGAGCACAGCCTTTTGCTCCAAAAAAGACAATTTTAACCATCCTGCTCTCTTCATGATATTCAAACCTTCAACAGTAACCTCCTGCTACTTAATTTTGTCACATGATTGATTAAACAACGGAATCTGGATACTTTCCATGAAAGAGAAGTTGGAAATCGCGTTTCTTAATTCAAGAAATTGAATTGCACACTTATTAGTCCAGTGCAATAGTGCCACATAACCCTGATTTTTCAGCAGTCATTAGGGAACAAAGTTGTCCAACAGTTCTGGCCACCACTGAATGCTCACACAGAACAAGTCCTGAGTGTCTTTTTCCATTAAAGTGCTGCTGTCATAATGTTAAAGTGCTGAAAACAAGGACATCTCAAAGGATATTTATTGTGAAGAATAAGCTTCTTTTTCACCTACATTACTAAACAAATTACTTATTCCATTCACACTGAAGATGTTTAAACACCATTTCTAATAAATTTTAGACAAATACATTGAAAATTTTATCTCCCATGTGAAATGTACCACTTGCAAAACTGCCTAAACTTAGCCACCTCTGTCACAAACTTAAAAAAAACCCTCACAGGGTGCTCAGAAAATAACAATTTAGCAAATGTTTCACACCACTACCTTCATTTCAGCAAACATCCAACTTCAGCGTGTACTGTCATGGATCTCAGCCAGAATGGGGGAGACTCACCTGTCCAGAGAGATCAGGGTTTGGAAGCAGCTGGGGGAGGCCAGAGCACAGCTCTAAATCAAGGAATTGGAACCTGAAATCTTGCACTGGTTTGGGATCTGACAACAACTTTAAAAAAATGGGTTTATCTGGATACTCAAGGAAGTGGGGGAAAAGGCTCTCTGACTTGTAGGAAGCTTTATCCCATGGAAAAAGTTATCCTCTGAAATCTGGGGAACTGTGTAAGATCTGCAGGAACTGGAGGCTGAGAAGTCTGGGAATTCTGTTTCACTTCCAAACAGTAAAGCTGAAGCAGGCAGGGTTTTGTTTGTATGATTGGTTGGTTTGGTTTGGTTTAATACCAAATTATTATTCTAATTGTTTCTCAATTAGAAAATTCTTAATAATCTCAGGTAGTGTTGTGAATCATAATGAAAACCTTTCCTAAATTAAATTTCCTCAGAATATGGCTACCAAAGTTTGGCATCTCTCCTTCAAAGTCAGACATTATCTTGGAAAAATTAGGTCACTGATTTGTTTCCTAACTGAACATTTGAGAATCAGGTTTCCAGTCCCCAGGAATTCAACACCAGCAAAGTCCTTTTCCCTGCTTCTCAAATATCTTGTGTTTCATCTTGCTGCAACAATGAAATCAGATTGTACCTGACATTTTCCACAAGTATTCTGTATCTGTTTTCATAAAATATTTTACCTTCAATTTGGGTTAAAATTTAGCTTAATTGTGCCAAATTATCAACAGGCCATCTTTTGCTTGAAATCTTTTTCTTCTCTCCCCTGTCATTTTTACAAGCAGCTCAGCAGATAATTTTATGCTACTGCAGTCACACAAGGCAGATTCTAATATTGATCTGAATTTTTCCCTTGAATATGATTTGCATTCCCAGCCTGATCTACTTTTTTTTTTTCCTCCCATAGAACATGATTTACATTCTTAGGTCTTGCTGCTTCATTTTAAAGCCATCTTGAAAAAGTCTCTTTCTAATCATCCTTCTAAATTCATGTGGGAATAACTCTTCCTACTGATGCTTAGGAGAGGAAAATTTCAAATAAATTGATGCTATTCTTGCAGACTGTAATGACTGGAAACTGTATTTGTTGATGGAAATTAGAGAATTTTTATAGCTTACTAATAATCCAGCTCTGGGACAGCTAATTACCAGGGCTTGCCATGTCTGAATACTGAGGAAGTGCATTCAATCTTCCAGCTCCTCTGAACAGGGAAAAATCAGCAGGAGTAGCCAAAGGCCATCCTTGTGCAGCAGCAATCTCCAGCATAAAAACCCATCCCACAGACAGAAAAGGGAGAGATTTTCTTTGGGTCAGACATGGGTAGGTTGGGCAAAATTAATTTCCTTGTGGCCATGGCCTCTTTCTGTTTGCCATTCCCACCCTCTGCTGGAGGGGCAGATTCATCCCAGAGATTTCCACGAGTCCATGGCCTCTCTCCTCCCAAGGTGCTCCCAGGGCTGAGCTCCTCTTCCACCAGACACGGAATTGCAGCGTTCGGGGAGCACATTCCATTACATCCCACTGACAGAATTAAAGCGCAACTAATAAACCTCAGTGCTTAATTTTCATTCATTGTGCCCAAATTTAAAAGGAACTCTGGGGCAAGAGTCAGTGATACTTTCTGAGTTCTTACTCACTTATTCTAGTTTCTTTCACTGCACTATCTCAGCTTCTAAAAGCACCTGTGTTTTAAGTTTTCCTTTTGCTGTAAGAAAGGTGCCTGCTCAAAATTCTTTCTGTTCAGTCTGAATGACAGAAAGGAATTTACCTTGTTATTACACTGTTATCCTCTTATCATTATTACATTCCTCTTTTTCCACACGTACTTTATTCACTAGAGGTAGTAAATATTACACTTACAGTTTTGAAAACAGCTCACACATTACAGTTGTCCAAAAACACTGGAAAAAGAAAACAGGAAACCACATTTCCCTAGAATTTTTTGTAGTAGAAAATTGCGTCTCACTGGAAAGACACAATGGAGAGGTTTTTATGTCATTACCTATTTGATTTTAAGTTTAATATTGCAGGGCGTGGGAAAAGGAAACTCAGATTTTAAGGAACTCCAGACAGGACAGTCTCAGCCACACACACGTTGCATGCCTGAGCAAACATCAAACATTAAACTGGATCTTGATTACTTAAAACACCCCTAAGATGCATAAGAATTGTAAATATATACTAAACTATCATATTTAGCCCATGCACAATAGTTTTGGGACTGAAAGCCAAAACAGTACTTATGACAAAAATTCGTATTGCTTGAAGTATTCCTGACCAACACACATTTAAGTGACAGGTAAACCTAGGAAAATCTGTGACATATTTCCTGCTTGTATTAACTGAGTACTGCTTTTTGCAAGCCAAATGAAGTTCTGTTCGTCTTTAAATAAACAAATAAAAGGTATGAGTACATTTTAAGTTCCCCAAGCAATTTGAATGGTGCCAGTGTTTCTCCTGAGCTCTTTCCCCACTCACACCTGCCTTTAGGCACAAGGAGCAAAGATGGGTGGGCTGAAGAGGGGAGGGGACTCTGAACTATACAAAAGAAGGGAAGTCTGCCTCAGGACAGTGATTTTGTGGGACTGGCAGGGTATCTTTCCCATCATCAGAAGCCATATCTCAGTGTGCCCCCGTCAGCTGCAACCTCTGTCAGGCTGCTCAGCCATCCATGCTTTGAGTGGTGGAGTTTGGTGGAGGAACCTGCAGATCCCAGAGTGTTCACCTGAAAAAACACCTTTGACTGCAGGACATGACCTTAACCAGACCACAAAACTGCAGCACATGCTTTTAGGGTGGGATTCTCCATAAAACATAACTCTGGGCATTTACAGGGCAATGTGTTTTGCCACTGAACAAAGCGAGGTGTTCAGAGCTTAGCCCAACACCAGAATTAATGAGGTGATCTCACACAGCATTGCAGTCTGCACATTTCTCATTTGAAGTAAATCACATTTGTCTGTGCCATAATTACCAGGCCTTGTGACTTCCTAGGCCTTGTGTTTGCCCAAAGAGGGCTGGAGCCCAGAGCTGGTGCTTGGTGCCCTTCACTCCATGCAGGGTCGGAGATGCAGGAAGGTTGGCTCAGATCAGGATTCCCCTCTGGAGATGCCCGTCCCTGTGTTGGTTAGAGAGTGGTGGGGGGCATTTGGCTCCTAAGAAGGGACAAACCTCTACCTGAACATTCTTGGGGCTTGGCCTTTAAATCTGTGACATATTTTACGTCACCACTTAGTTAATGATTTTTGTCAGTATGCTCCGAGTGTTTACTCAGACCAGAGAAACCAAAGTGCAATATCTGAGTAACGCTTTTTCTTTTTAAAAGCACAAAATTCAACATTTGGCTACAGCTACACTACAGAGCATTGTTGATTGTTTCTTACGTGTAAATTCTGATTACTGCTGTTCTGATTATTGATCTAGGTTTTTGTTGCTGTTGTGCTTATGACCTCTATTCTCACATATGGAAGTGTTTTTGCTCCTTCCTTTTCATCCAGAGCCATTTCTTGGTGTTTTTAAAGCTGTGGCTGCCCACGTCTGTGCTTTTGTTTCCTGGTTCTGTGCCACCTCATAGTGGATGGAGGTCATATAGATTTTTTTATTTGATTTTGTATTTTGAGATGCTTGCTTTCCTCACTATTTTAAGGTTTTAAGTAAATCCTCTCCTCCTCCAGCTATTATAACACAATTAATGGGCTGATTTTCTACAGAGGTCAGTCCTTTAACAGTGCAGCACAGCTGCAGGGAACAGGAATGGAGCCAGTTAACTGCCCCAGCACCTCAGTCTGAAGGAGCTGCACGTTTCTGAAAAGACTTCACCCTGCTAATCAGATTAGCAGGGAGACCAAATCCTCGGAAATACTGATTGCTCCAATACTTCCCAGGTAACCAGCAACAGGACAAGAGGAAACAGCCTCAGGTCGCACCAAGAGAGGTTTGGATTGGATAGTGGGAAAAATTTCTTCATTAAAAGGATGGCCAGACACTGGAACAGGCTCTTTTGTTCAGGAGTGAATTTCTATGTCATTTATATATCTTCATACACATGATTTTTATTTATTTTTATATGTGTATATATAAAGAGAGATATAAAATGCTGAAAGTCCAGCAGCTAAATACCTGACTATGGCAACGTAGGGTTGCTGTTTGTATTGTGTGAGCAGCTTTTAGGAAATCCAGGGATTCTGGAAGAGTTTTAATCCATGCAGTTGGTAGTCTCACGTGTCAGCCCCTCTACATTAGTGGCACACCAATGCTTTGCCAAGAATTAAAATCTCAAAAGTCTTTTGGCACTTCTGAAATCATCACCAAATCTGACACTTGAAATTACAATTGCCTGAGGGGAAAAAAAAACAACTTTTCTAGAGCAGCATCAGAATCATTTCAGAAGCAGCTCTTAGTTCGCTGTGATGCATGGATGGGAGAGAGGGGCTAAGGCCCCAGTAACTAAATATTCAGTTTAGAGTTTGGAACGGCTCTCGAGTGCTCAGAGCTGCTTGTTCCCGTGTAGGCTGCTCAGAAGTGTCTGTGTATTACACAACAGCTCCGTGGAGCAGCCCAAGGGCAGGCTGGAACCATCAGCTGAAGGAGGGAATTCTTGTCTTCAGGCAAACCCAGAACTGCTGCTAATGCCAGAATTCTCACAAGGCACCACGAGGGAAAGAGGCTGGCTGGAGAAGGGAGGTGTGAGAGACAAGGCAGGGGGTTCTCTCTAAAATATGCAGTGATAATTCTGTTCTTGCAGAAAGAGAGAAGTGTTAGGAATTACTAGATTAGAAGACTTTTAATAACCTTCAAAGGGGGAGTAAAAAGAGTACGTGGAGAGGATGCCTTCAGGATGAAAAACAAATTAGATTGATACATGGAGTAGTTAGGACACTGGAAGATAAACTATTTTAATTTGGAAAAAAAAGCTATGAACACTTGGCACATTCCCTAAGAGTGATTTTGATCTGCTTCAGTGATAGCAAAGTTTCTTCTAGGAGGTGTAGTTAGATCTGTGTCAGCTTCAAATAGTTCCCTTCCACTCTTTGTTCTCTTCCATTGTCACCCTCTGGGTGCAGAGCTGGTTTGTTTGCACACATCCCTCAGAGCAGGGCTTGTTCTGGGTCTGTTCTTGCTCCTCATCTGTGGGACCACAGCCCGAGAGGGAGGTTTGACAGCTGTGAAACAGGAGCAGCAGCTCAGCTGAGGGGCTGAAACACCAGGTCAAGCAAGGACTGGGCTCCTACAACCAGAGACAGACAAAGGGAGAGGAACCCCTGGCTCCCGGTCGGGAGGAGACTTTCTAAAACCCCGGAGACTGAAGGGAGGCCGGGGGAGCTGCAGCTGAGCTGCATCCCTGTCCTAATGCACCCCTTACAAACACACCAGCCACGGCAGAGGCAGGCACAGACTGTGTGCAGTGAAATGGGAAAACGTTCTCCAGACAAGCCCCACAGCCAGGAATACACAGCAACAGGGAATTGCATATTTAGACTTATTCAAGTTTTCTGAGTCACAAATTAGCACTTTTAAGAGCTGATCTTTTTCCCAATTGACTTTAATCAAGTGCTTCAGAAGCTAGAAAATGTTTTAAGTGAATAGAGCTCCTAAGCAGAGAGCCCAGGGAACAGGATAGCAGCTATTTTGTACTCTCTTTCAATGGTTTTGCTTTGCTTTTTTACTTTGTTATTGCATTTTTACAGTTTTCAACACAAGGGAAGCACCACAGCTGTAGGCTTCACAAGCAAAATGAGAGGTGCAGGCAGAAAGAGACCCTTGAGGAGACAAGTTCAAGCAAAAATTTAAAAACATTTTCTTGATGGTGTCAACCTAATGATCTTTTAAGTGTCCACTTTGCTCTGATCCCTAATCCACTTCATGTAGACAAGAGACTGATATTCTCTGAATGACAGAAGCCCTTTATTTTCCAATATATTGCGTGAAAACAAAGTCACTTTTACTTTAAGCAATACCTCAGGAAAAAAATCAACACACTTCATAATATATGTCTTAAAATAGGTTTGGCAAAATGAACTCAGGAAACAGCAGTTACATTTTAAGGCAAACGGTCTCAGGAATCTGATTAAAATCTTCCATGAAACAACCACACCCTGTCTAAAGCCAGAGAAGAACCTGGGAGAATTTTCTACCATAGCAGGCTTGTGAAGGGTCTGCTCTCGTTGTCAAATATACTGAATTTATCTAACCAGGATCTCTGTAGCTCCTTCCTGCAGTGCCTCCCAGAGCCTTTTCCATTCCCCTCTCCCTCAGCTGTGCCACCACCGCTGCCTCCCTGCCCTACTCTGGAGCTGTGAACCCGAAGCCACACGAACAGTCCTGCTTATTTTACCTCTAAATGTCTGTGTTTCTGCCTCAGGGTGTGAAAAATGGTGAGAAAATAGTGGGGAGTCAGTGCTTGTCGCTGGCAGACCCCGTGTGAGCCCCCGGGTGGGGCTGTGCCCACCCTGCAAGGCAGCACCTCTGGCATTTAACACAGCCCTGCCTCACCAACACTCAAACCAAACTCGCCTTGCTCAGACTGTGCTCTGCCTGACCAAATTAGTCTGGATTTTCCCTCAGAAAAGCGAGAAAATGTAGAAATCAGGTGACCTCACATCTCCATCACTTCCTCTGTTGCCTGAGCTGTGCCAGGAGACAACTCCTACAACCGAGGGACTAAAAGTGAAAAATCATTATTATTACAAAACAACCGAGTCTTCCAAAACCTTACCTGCAAAACGGTTTGGAAAAGGCTCCTTTCTCAAAACATTTGATGTCTTTCATGAACTTGTGGGAATAGAAGCAGGGACAGAGCTGACAAGAGTAGTGACAAAGAGTTCAGCGCAGTCACCGTGCCCAGTGGAGATTCAGGGATCAGAGTTCCACCGCAACCCCGGAAGTGTCTTTTGAAGTCATTAGGATTTAACAATTAATAGAGGGATTTGTTTGGTAGCTAGATGCAGCCAGATAAAAAAGACATTCCATTCCAATTCCCCATTATTTTGCCTGTAACACATTAACAGCATACTTTGATGCATTTTTATGTCCAAACCTGGATAATTGAAAGTGAAAAAATTAAATTCACCCACTTCACTACATTTGAAAAAGAATACTGGGTTCTCTTTTAATAACAAATGTGCAAATAGTCATGACTTTGAACTGAAAGGATGAAAGATATAAGTGAAAACTGAGGAATCAGTGCTGATCATTTTTTATGTTATCAATTTTAATACTTACACAATATTTCCATGATGGTTTTCAAATATTTTATGTTGCCTGAATTGGTATATATTGAACTAAGGAGTAAACGTTCATCCCACTGCAGTCAGCAGCAAAATTCTTTCTTTTTTTGAGAGTTATTCTTTATTAATTGGGTCTCTTGATCCTGACCCTGTTAATTGTTAACAGCAAAGGGATCGAGAGACCTGGGACTGTGTCAGATCTGAGTTGCAGCTACTGAATATGCTCTGAATATTTCATTATAAGACTTAATTTTGCACCATGAGACAACTTGAAATAACTATTATTTTTCCTTACCTGCACTTCCTATTTAATGTTTAATGCTGCTCTCACTCCCTTCTCAAAAAATGCCTCAAATTCCCTCCAACTTGGTTTCAAAACTTTTCCTATTTCAGAAAATTTAGAATGGATTTCTGCTATGTGGTCTGTGCACTTCACGAGGTTTTTTCTGGTTTACTGCTTTTATTTTTCAAGTGCCTCCCTAGCAGGATTTGTTATAATTAAAAAAATAGTTTTATTAACATGTAATTCCATTGACTGACTGCAGAGCTACCCTTAATTAACTTTTATCCAAGTTCAACGTGTGCAAGCAAACTTCCCATGGCCCTTAACAGAATTTGGTTTTCCCCATACAAAAGTTAGTAATTATTTAGTGAATGAATATGTGCTTTTAAGGAGAAAAAATATGATCTGTGTATTTTAGTTATTCACAAACCTCTTAAATATCTGCTAATCCAAAGTCCTGTACAAATCAGTGCAGGCTGCAAACACAAACACCAGCAAGCAGCAGAGGAGGTGGAGTTGCAAACACAAATTTCTCAAATTCTGGAATTGGTTCCCATTAATTGAAATACATTTTTCATTACTTTGCTATTTGCCAACTTGTTGATTACGTTTATATTTTCCTGATTCACCCACAACAGTGATGTTCTTCCTTTGAAAGATAAAAGTTGGTCTTTTTTTATGAATTTGTTTGCCTCAGGTTTGAAATCTTATAGAAAACATCAAATATTCCAGCACTTGACAATAAAATCCGAAGTGGCAGTTTGGAATATTTATTCTAAAATAATCAAAGGAGTTCTTTGATGCATACTTCAATAATTATTTAGTACATTTTACTCCTATAAATATGTTTCTTTGCCTCACAGACGAAATGAAAAACTCTTAAAAGATATTTCAAATGAATAATTCAAACAATGACTGACAGTATAATTGTTTATATTTTTTCCAGGTTGGCACATTCACTTTCTTCCCTCAATTTATAAACCAAGTTATCAGTCTCTGTGATATTTATAACATTTGAATAAATAAAAGAAACTTTATAAAGATGTCTTGTCATTTTTTTTTTTTACAGTGACTCTGCTCCCATTATTTTAGTTCTTTAGTTGAGAGCTCGTGGTAACATTTGTATCCCACCTCTGGTGGGATTTTAGCTATTCTGAGAAAATGCATAAGCACTGGCAATTAAATTGCCTTTTCAATTTTGTACAGCTTATTAAGTTGTTTTATTGCAAAGAAAGATAAGTGTCTTCCATAGAAACAGGAAAATACCTAAGCAGGAGTCCATGGATTAAAACTGTGGTATCTTGTACCAACTCACTTTCTGAAGAAATTCTGACAGAGGCAGAAGTCAATTGAAGTGAGGATGTAAGAAAAGGAAAGAAAATCACCAGCTGAACAAGAATGAAAATACTAAGATAGAACTGGAAAAACTTTCCTGTCTGTGGGAGAATCTCTTAGGGAATGAACCTGAGGAGAAAAACTGCCTGATTTTTAAAAAAATCTTAATAAATTCATAAAGAAACAGGAGAACAGTAAAGCCACAAAGAGAGATTTAAAAACTCACTATCAATGAAAATCTGCTTGGGGCAAAACAAAAAGCTATGGGCAGCTATAAAACAAAGCAAAGAGCAGATGGGCCATGGGAGCCAACACGTGGAATTATGGCTAACAAGGACAGCAAGGATTTTGGATTTCTGAGCTTGGCAGCAACAGCAGCAGCAGCTCATACAAATAGGAAATATGGACAGGGGCACTTTGATGTCAGCAAAGCACCCTCTGCTTTTATCCTTACTTTTTGTATTAATGGCCACAGAAGGAATTCCCCGGAGACCAGAGGGTGATTCCCGAGCTGGGGGTGCAGCCCAGGGCTCCCCCGGGGCTCTGCCNCCCGGGGCTGCGGCGGGACGGGCACAGCGCACATCTGGGCACGGAGCGACTCGCAGTAGGCGCAGCATAAAAGTACAACTCCAACGTGACCACTGCCATCTCTGCGTGGAAATGTGACTTAGATCAATACCGAGGTCTGTGACAGAGGCTTCTGATGAGTTAACTCAGCTGCCACAACACTGTCACTTGCCTAAAAGAATTAACAATTATTTCTGAAGGTACTTCTAAACAAAACCCTCATCTTGGGAACACAGAAGCTGAGAAATGTTTAACTCATTCACTGTTGGGAGACCAAGTCACACACTGGGGCTCTGAGGAAGTTGAATGAATAATTGAATTTCAGCAAATCAATTATGATTAAATCAGGATGAATTTTTAAAGAAGAAAAAAAAAAGGCACTACCAAAAAATTCTCCTGGGATCAATGCCACCTTCCTAGTTTCCAGCCAGACAGTTATGTTTTAAAATATTTTGCTCAGAATTCAGACATCTGCTTTACTGTGTGTTTGTTTTGCAGGTTTTGTGGCAGAGGGGCTGGCAAGGGATGAGCATTTTAATTTGAGGTCTGCTGTTTAAAATGCTGTGCTGCCTCTGTCTTCTCCGTTTTCAATTTATTACCTTATTTAACTGATTGAGAAAGATATTTTAAAAAATTGCTAGGTCTCACTGCAATGCCAAATAAAATTAAGGATGTGCTTAAGTACTTAATGGCATGAAAGGAACAGTCATTCTTCTGTTTTTTCCTTTGTTTATTGGAGACTTGTACTGGGCTCAGTTCATTGCTTTTCAAAAAAATTCAAAAAACATAGAAAACTAAGTGCTAATTCAACGAAGGAGCTGAAAGCACACAATAAAGCAAAACATCATCCATTAAATCCATGACTTTTTTTCATGGCAGCAGCACTCCAGGGTGAAAGGACACAAAGGGTGATCGTCCTTCATGGGACCACTGCATTCTGGGGAACAGCCCTCCAGGCTGGCTGGAGCTGAGAGAGAAAACAAGGGCAGGGGCAGGAAGTTCCTTAAACTGACCTCTAGCTACTGACACAGGACAGGGAGAAGTCAGAACAAATCTAAAGCGGGGGGATTTATCTGTTGCCAGCAAACCAAGGTGCTGCAAAGCCCTGCTGAGGGTTACTAAAGTCCCTGCTGCTCAGCTGCGGAGGAGCAGATCCTTCTCTGAGGAGCCAAGAGCTCCTCAGCACTGAGGTGTTGTGCTGCTCTCCTAAGTGATGCTCTGTAGCATTGATTCCGTCAACACCCTTCCTAATCCTGACATTTCCTGACATTTTCAATTTTGTAAAATAAAAAGAGTTTTAGCTTTGACCTTGACATAATGAACTGATGGATCACGGCAAGGAAATGGAGTCTGATCACATTTGTTCCAATCGTGCCTTCTGCTGCTATCAAAACCGCAGATTAAATTATAGTTTTTATCAGATGTTAGCTGGAAAATGGATGTTCTTCCTGTGGGGAGGGGGGGGAAGCCACACAAATATTTCATCTTATATTGGGATAGAAATTCCAACTACATCTTAATTCAGGAAGAGTTTTCAGAAGAAAACACATTTAGGCACAAGCAATTGGATACATTTCTTTTTCCCAGCTTGCCCAGTTTAACTCCCTGCCTATAATCTAAATGAATGTGAATATCCAGTCTAAAGTCCAGAAGTTTTCCTTTGGTGACATAAAAAAAGTAAGACGTTTTGCTGACCCCTGGATAGGCAAGAGCTTGGTATGTTTAACTCCTAGAACTTCTCTCCAACTCAGAATTTGAAATA
Source organism: Dryoscopus gambensis (assembly GCA_013389985.1). Taxonomy (NCBI): domain Eukaryota; kingdom Metazoa; phylum Chordata; class Aves; order Passeriformes; family Malaconotidae; genus Dryoscopus; species Dryoscopus gambensis. The sequence continues at coordinate 106,156 of WEIT01027337.1, forward strand.
AAATATTGAGAAATTAAAATATCCTCAGTACTAATTGTCTGCTCTGTGTGATTCAGGAGCCAATCAAGTCAAAAGGCAAGCAGTTTTTCTTCTCACCTTTAGTCCCTCTCTTCCTACTGAACACACGTCATATAAAGAGCAGTGGCACATAAAACTTTAGATGAAATCGCAGGTGTGACACAGACACACTTGTTTCTGCCTTCCAGGAGTTAAAACAAATGCCATTGTTTGTATTGTGAGATCAGCTGTGATCAACTCCTCCAACAGCATCACTTCACATCACAGAATCAACTGATTATGTTGGATAAGTCTCTTTGTACAATCCCAACATCACAAGCCATAACAATTGAGAATGGGAATAAAGGGTCTTAATTTGCTTAAGCAAAATAGCTGTTTTGTCCTAATATTGCTACACATTCCTTTTTTCTGTCTTCCCTCCCTCATTCTTCTTTGAGGATCATCTCAGAAAGGCTTTATGTACTGAAGTTGAAACCTTTATTATTTTTTAACCCATCTCATACTGCCTTCACACATCAGCCAGAGTAAGGGGAGCAGTCACGGCCAACCCCCAGACAGGGCAGAGGCACCTCGCTCATCCAGGCTTCAGTCAAGCTGGGGAACCCAAGCTGTGTCTGGGTCTGCATCCCTGCCCACAGCAGCACAAGCACTGAGGAACTGACAGCAGCATTTATTCCTCCAAGGCAGCCCCAGGAACCACGAGAATGGCCAATGATAAACCCTCAGCCTGTGGGATCTGCAGCACGGCCTGCACAGAACCAGGCCGCGAGCCACGTTTCACCAGAGTAACCTCAAAAAGACTTTGCAGAGATGTTGATGGATTTGTATTTCACCTATAAAAAGGCCTTCTCGAGTCACCGTGTCCCTGAGTAACTCTTTCCAGTGGGTTTCTGCAAGAAAGAAAAAGGGAATCCTAAAGGCAAAAAGGAACTGAGTGATGGTGGATAAAGTGGAGAAGGGCAGGAGCTGAGCAACTGGCAGGTGAGGATAAAGGAGGTACTTCAGACTAAAAGGTAGGAAGGAGACAGCAAAAGTGGAGGTTAGCAGAGATGGGGACTAGTGAGGATGTACCTGAAAATCAGAGAATCCCAGAATGGTTTGGGTTGGAAGGGACCTTAAAAATCACCTTGTCCCATCCCCCTTGCCAGGGGCAGGGACACCTCCCACTGTCCCAGGCTGCTCCCAGCCCCAGTGTCCAGCCTGGCCTTGGGCACTGCCAGGGATCCAGGGCCAGCCCCAGCTGCTCTGGGCACCCTGGGCCAGGGCCTGCCCACCCTCCCAGGGAACAATTCCTGCCCAAGATCCCATCCAGCCCTGCCCTCTGGCACTGGGAAGCCATTCCCTGGGTCCTGGCCCTCCAGCCCTTGTCAGTTGTCTCTCTGCATCTTTCCTGCAGCTCCTTCAGGCCCTGCAAGGCCACACTGAGGTCACCCCAGAGCGTCTCCTCTCCAGGCTGAACAATTAGATGGTTAAAAATATTTATCATTTCTTCCTGTCAATTTGGACATTTCAAATTCTTCCATGGCTTTCTCCCATATCAAAATCTAATTGAAAGGATTAAATCTTGGCTTGCTAACACAGACCTTCTGTCTTTTCTTCTGTGTAAGACTACTTGTCTTCAAATCATTTTGGAAGGGTGGCTGTTTACAGATCCTGCACACTCAAACAGCAGTGCCTGCGACCTGCCCAGCTGAGGCCAGGCCTCCTCTGTCCACCCCTGTGACCTGTCCCTGGAGCAGGGTGACAGCAGCGCCCTTCCTTCAGCACAAACCCTGGCACACGGAGCTGGAGGGTGGCAAAGGGTCTGAGCTGATTGAAGAGGGGTCATCAGTAACCCCCTCCAGAGATGTGTTCCCAAAAATGACCAGAACCTTCTGCCAACTAGTCAGGGCTGGGGTTATCGCTAAGCTCCTTTCATGGAGAAATCTTGTAGAATTAAAGTGCTGAACCAAGGCAAGGAGCTCAGAGCCATCTGTCCACTCTGCCACCTCTTCAGACAAGCCCAAGGACAAGTTTGCAGAAGGCTGACAGCACTGGTTTCAATGTTGCTTATCTCCAGCATGATCCATATTGGCAGATTTAACTTAAATCTACTGCTTTGTCTTCCAGAGAGGGACAAGCGCTTTAAATAAATCTTCTCTTCCTGCACTCAGTGTTAGCACTTCATTTTCTCTCAACTCAGTAAAGCATCTATCCTGATTTAACTGACATCTGCAAGAGACAGGAGCAACAACACTGGTCATGAAACCTGCAGGACTGCTCCAGAGCACCTCGTAGCAAACATCTTCGGTCAATAGTTCAAGCTACATTCAGAACAAAGATAGATTTCTCCATGTTGCATCCCAGCCTCTTTGTGTCTTAGTCAAATCTTATTGGAGTCAAAGAAAATGACCTGGACTGGACCTTTTGCCTGTCAAAGGCAGCTGCTTTCCCACACTTTACAAGCCTCATGTTTCTTTCTGGCTGCTCGATGGCACGCAGTGAAATCTGAGGAAGAGCATTCAAAACAGATCTGTCTACCTGCATCTCACCAACCAGCCTGGAAGGGAAAACAGATGTTTGGAGTCACCACCTTCCATTTGTGAAATATCTCTGAGAACTATTTCTCTTTAAAATATTTTCCAGGAAAAACCCAGCGTCCCACAAAGGCAAAGCGTGTGGCTACGTCATGAGCACGAGGCAAGAACCACTTGGTGCTGTAAACAGCCACGTCAGTGGGAAAAGGCTGTTTGCTTATTTTTATTTTCCCCCTAAAATTGCAACTGTCATGTAAACTCTTTATTAAAGAGATCAGAGCTAGTCACTAAAGTGCTAGTCAGAAATGCCAGGCACTGCAGAAATCAGCATTTTAATTTGAGTTTTGAACAGAACGAAGCCTTAACATAGCTCTCAAGCTATTTAAATATGGGGGAAATTAGCTGAATGAATGAAAGAAAATAACACAGCTGGCGACTATTTAAAAAGAGCAGACTGACTTTTCGTAAGTTCAAACAGGGCTGTCGAGAAATAACTTCTTACAAACTGTGCAGAATCAGATGTTGTACAAATATACAACTTTATATCTATTTATCTCTCCAGATCAAGACTTTGACAATAATTAATCATAATGAACATTTCTCCAAGAAAACTCAGAAATACTTAACTCTGAAAGAGCCTGCAAATATTTGGTTAAGTTCATATATATATATATAAATTTGTGTGTAAATGTGTGTTTATGTACACACAGTTGCAACTTATCTACTGCAAAGTTCTTTTAGAAGCCTCTCTTCTTTCTGTGCATTATTTATCTTCACTGAATTATTCTGTAGCATCTGGGAAGACTAATTTAGGCAAAGAAAATTTCCAGCTAAAATCAACATCCAAGTTTTTTCCATGTTTTTGAACTTCAGCAGCATAACTCCAGCTACTCACAGATGACACACAGACTGCTCCACCTCTTCCTGGGCTGGCTCCCAGCAGCTGTCCAACATAGGGCTCCAAGTTCTCGAGGGGTTTATTTTGCCATCAGAACATTACAAAATGTAAAGTTTTTCCCTCTGTGGGCAGAAGACTGGAGGGTTCAGCACCTGAAGCTGAGCTCCTCAGCATCCTGCACACTGAGAGCTCCACCTCCCTGCAGAAATGTTCTTCCACACTGGATCCCAGCTCTGTCCTGCAGAATCCAGCTGGCAGAAATGCTGTGTCTCATTTTTAAAGAGAGAGGGAGAGAGAATAAGTAAAAAGGAGGCATTTTAAACTCAGGAGCTGTGCAGATAAAAAGCTTCCAGCCATTCAGGTGCTGATAAAACTGAAAGATCAATGGATAGTTGTGGATCTGTCCCCATTTGCCACTTCCTGTCCTGTCTCCCACTACTGCCAAGAGTATGGATAACCCAGTCCTTCTTGTTTGAATAATACACAGAGTAGAGCTCTTTGCTTCAGATTTTCACAATTTGTACCGGGCTGCTGATTTTATGTCAGAGTCTCTTCTGCAAGCCAAATAATTTCTTTTCAGAGCATACCCTGCAGGGCTTTCCTTGGGATTTTTTGATTAAAAAACCTGCTTTTTTAAGCTTGATGGGTTTGCAAAAGTGTTTCAATTTCTTTGATTTTCCACTTACACCTTTGCTAGCACGGCCCCACAAAATCCTTCAGTGGTAAACAGCTCCAAGATGAGGAGGAGGGAGAAACCAGACTGCTGAAGTTGTCTCTGCTGCCATCCCAAGATAGAAGTGCAACCGTAATTCCCTTTCCTGGCACGGGATCTGCTGGTGCATTGTCCAGGAAGAAAACCAGGATCACATTTGCTGCCTGTCAGCCAAGGAGTGCATTCTACTGTGGCTGGGGGCCGTGTGAACTCATCTTGAAGATGTTTATTCACCACTTCTTCAACAAAGCAGAGCAGCCCCCGCAGTAACTGGGTCTGTCCAGCCTTCCACAGCGAGGAGCTTTTAATGTGTTCTTGCTTTTATTCAAACCCGGGCACATTTTCACTCCACCTCAAATGATTTCTCCTTGCCAGTGCCTTTGAAGCCCATGCAGCAGGTGGAATGTTCCAGGATCTCAGAGCTTTAAGAGGCCAGGTTCCTGTTTCAGGCTCTCATTCCTGCAGTGTAGAGTCTAATCGTTTCCAGTACCACTGAACAACTTAATAAGCTGCAAAAACTTGATAAGACAATGTAATTGCCAGCTTTTATGTCTATTCTTAAAATAGCTACGTTCTTCATAGAGGTTGTACAGGATGTAAGTGTTAGCAGGGACAATTAAAGAACTGAAACAATTGAAGCAGATTAGCATGCAAAAACTATAAAAAATTCCAAACAAAATTGTCCTTATTCCTTGTCTTGCATAAACAATAATTTCAGGTACTGGAACAAATTACTCAAAACTAGAAAATCACTGCGAGAAATAAAGATAATATTTAGCCATACTGCAGGAAAAATAGGTACAAAGAGCCTTGTATCAGTTCAGGTAATTGGAGATGCTGGAATGAATGAACTTTCTCTCACACATTTCAGGTATTCAAGTCAGTGGAATAATACAGTCATTTCCTTATTCCAAATATTGGTGTGATATTCCAAATATCAGTAGGTAGAAGGGACAGTTTTTATTGTAAGTTATTTCCATCCCCTCACCCAAGACCAGACTCCTCCTGTTGTGTGGAAGCCCCAGGGTTCCCCCTGGTCCTGCCTGCAGCAGGCGGGACAGAAACTCACTGTTTCAAATCTGTCAGATACAGCCTCAAACAAAAGGCATGGTCACACTCTCTCCTCTGTTTTATTCCAGTAATTCCATCTGAATAACTTCAGGGCTCACTCATAAACACCCTGTGGAAGTTGCTTCCCTTTCTCATCCAAAGCTAAAAAAGCTGAGCTCCCCTGAATAATAACACAACTGTGGAAACACAAATAGGACCACAGAAGAGTGGCTTTCCTCTAACCTTGACTGCTATCAATAAAGCATATTTTCTTCTCTATATCACATTTTAATGTATGCTTTGTACCACCACTGTCAGAAGTAATAAAGGTTGACTGTTCTATTATGCATCATATTAAAAAGACAGCAAGGTTTTTTTCAGGGCAACCAAAGGGTAAAATAAAAGGATTTGTAGGAAAGTGGTTTGGAAGGCACTAAATTAATCTTGCACTCCAATCAATCTGCAAGTGAAAAGATACTTGACTCAATCTGTCAGCAGAGTCAGACAGGTATCTGATCAGCTCCATGGAAATCCTTTTATAAACCCGAGCTCTGATGAATGCTGTAACCTTACGTGAAGGAATGGCACTGCCTTGTACTCACATGCATGGTAATGGGGGTGAGATTCGAAGTCTGAATGTTTGATCAAGGTATTTCTCTGTTTCATAAAAGGGATCTCTCCATTAAGTATTTAAGCAAACAGCACTGTTCCATCAAAGGATGAGACTTCTAAAATAATGATTTTGAAATTTCCCCATGACAGAAAATTTCTGCATTACATAACCAGACAAATTCTGAATATCTGCTCAGTGCAATACATCTAAATGATAAGGAAAAAAAAAAAAACCACTATGAGGACATTTCCAACCAGTATTCCTGCAGATTTCCTGCAATACAAATTCATGGTGTTGGGATAATCAACATGACATTTTATGCATTTAAGTGCAGCAAAATCAAAGGAAGCAGAACTGCTTTATAATTCTATCTTTGCCCACTTGAAAGTCCAGGTCAATGTTAAATTTTTCTAGGACATTTGGTAATCAGATCCTTCATTACCTTATTCCTCCAACGCTACATTACAGAAAGCAATAGGGTAACCTGATACACTGAGGATGTTAAACTCATTTCAATCACATCCAGCAGTTACAAAACAGCTGCTTCCTAAAAATCAAAGTGCAGCTGGGATGCCCAAACTGCAGCCAATGCCAGGGCTCAGCTCTGTCCAGGTTTGCTTTTACTCTCCAGTGCAGATGCTGCTGAAACCTATTAAGGAGCATCATGAAGAGAAGTTTATGAGGAGGCACCAGGACGATCAGAGGGATGGAGCAGCTCTGCTGGGAGCAAAGGCTGGCAGAGCTGGGATGGTTCAGCCTGGAGAGGAGAAGCTCTGGGCTGACCTCAGGGTGGCCTTGCAGGGCCTGAAGGAGCTGCAGGAAAGATGCAGAGAGACAATTGACAAGGGCTGGAGGGACAGGACCCAGGGAATGGCTTCCCAGTGCCAGAGGGCAGGGCTGGATGGGATCTTGGGCAGGAATTGTTCCCTGGGAGGGTGGGCAGGCCCTGGCCCAGGGTGCCCAGAGCAGCTGTGGCTGCCCCTGGATCCCTGGCAGTGCCCAAGGCCAGGCTGGACACTGGGGCTGGGAGCAGCCTGGGACAGTGGGAGGTGTCCCTGCCCATGGCAGGGGTGGCACTGGGTGGGCTTTAAGGTCCCTTCTAACCCAAACCATTCTGGGATTCTGTGAAAAGCAGCAGAGGAGCTGCAGGGCTCATTCAAACCCCAAATGACTTCCCACCCCGTGTTCGGCCCTGCACTGACAGTGGCCCTGAACCCTGAGCAGTTCCATTTCAAGCTGGCTCAGGTTGGTCCCTCCTGTAGCTACGCTGGGACAGTGCAACAACAGGAGCTTCTCCATTTTTCCGTTTGAATGATGACATTCCTCCTCTGTAGGAGGGGAAATCTGGACCCGAGCCACCATGGGAGGGTGTGGGGCTCCTGAGGCTGCTGCCCTGCCGTGCTGCCCCGAGCACCGTGCTGGGAGCTGCCCCTGCAGGGGTAACAGAGGCTCCATCAGCCACTGCTGAACTCACATCACCACAAGGAGGTTGTTCCTTCCACTTCATCCCAGCCCAGATGTGCTTCAACCAAGCCAAGCAGACATTCCCTTCTCACCTGACAATGCTGCCTTTGGCTGGAAGCGGATCAAAAACTGCACACAAGCAGAAAGCAGCAGGGGGGAAAGCAGGAGGAAAGAACAAGGGTATGGGGATAGAGCTTGAGATAAAGGTTGAGGACACTTTTTTCCCCCACTAAGAACAAGGATGTACCTTTTCACATTAAATACATATGCTAAAACATACAAGTCACGTGGGAATGAAACCTCACAGAGCTCGGGCCCTCAGTGCAAAATGATTGCTGACTCCAGGGCAAGGTTTAGCCTCAGTTATGTCGAACAATAAGGTTAAAAGCCTGACAGGAATAAGGTTTTGCCAGATGTCAATTCCTCTCTTATTTTCTACTGGAAATGGGGTGAAGAGAGTATTCTAGGGAAATATCACCTTCATTCAATATTAGGAGGTCCTGGAAGCTCTGAGACGCACAAGAGCGCAAGCACCTGCTGTGCTTTTCCTGAAAACTTGTCATTTGCCACATGGATAGAGGAGACAGACAGAGGGAGGGGAGGTGTTGAGTCCAAGCGTGGGTAGCTGCATTGCTGACATTTAGCAACAGTAGGCTGACTTTCAGTGCTGAAAGGGAGCCAGGAAGGCTGAGAAGAAAGTTTGCAGTATCTGAGAAATACTGCAAACACAGAAACTAAAATATAAAGAAGAGCAACACAGCAACTGGTATTTAAATGGCAACCAGATCCTGAGTTTGGAGCTAGGTGACAATGGGAACTTCTTCCATTCCTGGCAGATGAGTTCAAACCAAGGGCAGGGCCAAGTGCTCTGTACTTTTGTGGAAATGTGGAGACCAGACTCCCGGTTTATGTGCTGACTCGGGCCTAAGTGTAGGATTTACACCACCCAAGGGTGTAGCCTTAGCCCGTTATTACAGAGATAGAAGATGTCACAATGTTAGAAATAAGTCCATTTATAAAGTTAAAATGAATAAATAAATCCAATTTCAGAGCAGCTCCTGCTCCTCAGAAGGGTATTTCAGCTGCAGTGATTATGATGGCAAGCAGTGATAATAATGTGACAGCAAACCCAACAGATAGGTCTGGGACTACAAAACAACAATTCTGTGATTTAAGTTCCCCCATTCCAATCTGGAAATGTCTGCTCATGTCTAAACAGGTGTTCTGGGAGACAGTGACACAGGAAAGGCCTCTCTCATGCCTATGAACACGAGACACAAAATAAGACCATATCTGCAGGAGCAGTTTTTCCATTCCAGTATTGAAATTTCTATTCCCAGAGCAGAAGAGTCCTGCTTACCACAACCAACCACCCTGTTCTACACCAGCAGGTGTTAAAAACCCACTCCCTTCATTGTTTGTTGCGGTATAATTTACAAAGGTTTGTAGTTTGGGTACAGCCCAAAGTGGTGGCACTTTTCTTGGTTTGACCTCGGCTGATTTACAGTGATCGTTGTTCATTGTGGCCACTGTACCTGACACATCAGTAAAGTTCCTGAAAAATCTCAGGACAGGAAATCCTGACCAAATCTGAGACTTTCAAAGCCATGTCTTCCTTGGGTGTAAGGATGCTGCAAGATAAAAACTGGCAAGGGAAGAGCACATTGATTTCAAATCTAGCTGATGAGAAAACATAAACATATCTGATCGTGGACATTAAAACAGTCACGGGGGTTGCACTGAATAAATAAAAAAAGAGAGACACAAATAAATCCTTGACTAATTGAGAGAAAAGCAGACATAGAATATGATAGAGCTCTATTGCCTATAGCCTATGGGTTGTCTCCTCCACCAAATAAATCCTGGGCTCTTTCTTGTCAAATAGTGGCCACTGCCACCAGAACTCTGCATCAATATTCTCACTAGAAAGGCACAACTGCTCTAACAGAGAGCTTGCAGCAAAATAACTTTTATCTGCAAAAGAGAATATCATTGTGGGCTCCAGCAAGAAAGAAGTAGATGCAAGAATGTTGGAAAAAGAACAGAAAACCACTGCAAGAAGATAAATTGTTTACAAATAATTCCATCCAGGAGCACAACTCCCTCCTCTCCTCCCTTTTTTTTTAAGTCACATTCTTTTAAGCTATTGATTTCAGAAAAGAAACAAAGAGGTGCTGAAAGATAAATGATAGTCTCAAAACTACACAGTGCACTTAGCAAAAGAAGGGAAGAGAAAGGAATATCAACAATGTACAAAAGATGCTAAAATAACAGACTCGTCTAAGCCATATTTATTGGCATTAGTTATTCTTTAAAAAATGTACAATTGCTCTTTTATCATAAGCACTTCACATTAATCCAAGCTGTATCTTGGGAGTCTGCTGTGTGTGTGCCAACTTTCACAGAAGTGAGACGTGGTTATTAGGCATTTAAGTGAAATATGTGAAACCCAAAAGATGGTCGAGATCATTTGTGCATTGTAATTGAATGAGTACTGGAAAAAAAAAGGTATTTTTATCACATCTTAATAGAGCCTCTGCATTAAACAATAATTAATGTGCCACCAAAGTTTGCTGTTAATCAGCTGCATGTCAGCATACTTTCTGAGTGACATGTAAATTATAAAGTATGGTGGGATTATCTCCAGTCTTGCAAATTACCTCTTTACAAAAGTCAGCAAGCATTATGTGTCCACTGGAGGTGTCATTAGTCCCCTGTTTAGTCTCTGCATGGCTCTCTGGATTACAGGCTGTCTCGGGCTGTAGACAGAACACTTGGGCCACCTCAGAAAAATGCAGTTGCAGGTTTTAAGGCTGACCTTTGAAGATCCAGGCTCCAACCACCAACCCCATTAACAATTGTCTCGTTAGGTTTATGTGCAGCTGGTGCTGTTCTCCACAGCTGGGGCGAAACTGAGCACTGGAAACACTGACAAATCCCTCACCAGTGCTTTGGCCATGACTCAAGCTCTCAGAATAGTCCAGGAGAGACGGGAAATGACAATCCCACAGGGAGACATACAAGTCGAAGCCCAGTCTTAGCTCTGTCTGAAAACTGTCCATCAAGCAAAGAGAGGGACTGAAGAAAGATGTATGAATGGGGGGATGAAGCAATTACAGGGAATAATTGATGCGGTATCTGTAACAGTATCACAAGTAGTTACTGTGGGTTTATATTTTAAAAAGTAATAGAAAATCAATTCACTGAATAAGCAAAGTGTTTTGTTGATGAATAATTGGGACAAGGAAGGAGAGAATTAGTTTTAGGCTTCCTCATGTTTGAACAGTCTATTAGTATTTGATGAAAATTATAATTGAAGTGTCAGCTCCATCACAGAATGTAAACCAAGGCAGGAGGCTGGATAAGGGGATGGAATTGTCAGAGTGTTACAAAGCCATCCAGAGACTCAGTGTGTATCAAATATATCACATATAGCACAGGCACATCCATTAAAGCAGGACTCCAACAGGAGAGGCAAAGAGGGACTTCACAGAAAATCCACGTCTGTCACAGCACAGAAGAAATAAAATAATTTGTACCAAGATGGACAGATTCCAGTGGCCTCAAATTTGCCTGAAATCTAAAGCAGTGACATGGAAAAATCTTGAGGGGTGACTGAAAACCTTGAAGAAATCTTGCTTGTTTTTTTAGCACAATGAAGAAGAAAAAAAATGACACATTAGTTCTAAATTATAATTTTGGTCTCAAAGATCTTGAGTTTGGCCACCAGCCTCAAACCAAGAAGTGAACTTAGATACAGACTTAGGGCCTAGTCAAGCTCAATCAAAGGGGAAAGGGAAATGACTTGAGAAGACGAAAACCTCCAAACTTCCCAGGCATCCACATATGCAAGACACATTTTTCATTCATCATTGCAACTGTTCATATGTAGAACTGCACCCAGATGGAGCAAAAATGCCAAGTCTGGAGGAAAGCTTGGTGTGAGCAGCATCTTTTCCCATCCTTACCTACCTCCTGCAATCCCTACCCAGTCCACTGAGACCCAACCACTTGGAATCTGCGTGGAGGTTCTGTGCAGCAGACTCACCTTATTCCTTCTCTTTTGGCTCCACCATCCCCGCTCAGCAGAAAGAAGCAATTGTCCTTATTCATAGGTGGGAGAGTGAGATTGTTACCAAGGAAACAGGCGCAGTTTGACAGAGATTTGGAAACCCAAACCCAGCTGGAGATGGGAAATCTGAGTATCCTCCCCCAGAAAGCATTTGAAAACTAGATGCAATCTGGCAGCAACTAAAACCCAGTTAACTCTTAGCTCCCTTCCCTTTGTGAATCCATCTTTCATTTTCTTTATCTACTTTTTAATAACTCTCTTCTTTGGCTACATGGATTCGAAGGAAATAGCAATGAATCCTCCTGAGAGCCAGCATCCAAAAGGGACACAGAGAAATATTTTTGGATTTAGAACCATTACTCTCCCATATTCAGGTGAGGAAAGTCCCAGCTGTGCCCCCAGCTACACACGTGGGACTCTCACTTTAAATGAAATTCAATCAACAGAACCAAGACCAGAACTTCTCCTGAGGCTTGAGCTCAGCCTGCAGCCCAGCACAGTACAAATGTGCCATTGATTACTTGGAGAGGGGCTGTAACAATGATTAAAAGCCCCAGGATAGATCCTGAGCTGGTGTAAACCCGTGGCAGCCCCATTGATTTACTCTGAGCCAGAGGAGAACTAATCGAATTTACACAGGCTGAGGATGTGAGGCCATCACGCTTGAAGAAGTGGGGACTGGAAAATGATACTGCACAGAGGGGATAGATCAGTGCAATGTAGATACAACAACAAAACAAGAATAGGGAGGAACTGCTGGAGGTGAAAAGTCCAAGAGTAATGGCTGCAAGCTAGACAGGAGAAGATCCACTGCACGGAGTTCAGAGGCATTTTAAAGGATGGACTTAAAAGAGAATTTTTTTTTTCCCAAAAGAGTGGCTTGGGTTTTTTTCTAGTCAGATTTTGCATTTTGCTTATGACCTTTACTGGCAGGAAGAGAATTTTAAGAGGGTGAACTCTCAACAGCTGGAGAGGACCGAAAAACATGGATGTTTTTTGAAATAAATGTTTCTGTAGAAGCCTGGGCTCAGCAGATTGAGCTTCAGCAGGATGAAGCCTGCTCCAGTGTGGAGCCCAGCAAGTGAATCACACAGAAATCACATACTTGGCTCTACTCCTGAATGTCAGAGCAACTCCTGTCCTGTTCCTCCTCCTAGTTCTGCGTGTGACACCCACAGAGAGGCCCTTGATCCTGCCTAACACTTTCTGCCCCTCAGAGATATTTTTCTGAGCTGAAAAGCTGTGAGGAATTTGGTTTCTGATGGACCCAAAAGGCTTTTTCCTCCTCCTGAAACCAGCTAAAATGTCTAGAGGTTCTACAGAAAGTCTTCCATGAGATACCAGCAGGGAGCTTCCAGGGTATGACCCAAACTAAATACCCAGGGAACTGCTTCCACTTTATCCCAAACTAATGAGCGTTTTCCTCTTATTTCACCATGTTTTCTGACAAGCCCATAATTTGAGGCTGGAACCTGAGGTATAATTTGATACATCAACTGTAAATTTTCTTGGTTTTCCCTAAGCCAGCCAGTTAATACTATTTCTAGTACTGTCATTGTCTGGCATTGATGTACAGTAATGTAATACCAAGCCAGGTACTCTGACACATTTTAAATTAAAATGGAGAAGGTTGTCCTTTCCCATACCAAGTTCCACTATCATTAATTAGTCACATATTGTTCCTGAAATTTAATTGTTTTAAAGCCATGATGTTAATTCAGAGATTTACAGGTGGAGATTGCCAGCTGGCGAGCACTGGATGAGAAATGACATTGACCTTCAAACGTGTGTCTGCCTCAACCCTCTGAGAGATTACCTTGCTCAGCTGGAAAAACAAAACCCAGGTCTTTACTGAGAGCCAACAAGGACCTTGGGAATTGGTCTAATTTAGACACATTTAGGAAAAGATCAAATGAACTTTTTGTACTTCATGATTCTGACTCCAAATTACAAAATAAGAGTTCTTTGGTTGGTTCCCAAAGTTAAGATACGATAATTTAGGTTACCCTTTATCTCCACAGGCATTGATTCTTTCCTGGACAAACTGGACATTGTTCCAGAGTCCAGGGTCTCCACAGGTGGAAAAAGACCATTGCTGACTGAGACAACATTGCTGACATTCTGCCATGGAATGAGAGAAAGCCAAAGTTCCCAAACTGGAGGAGGGTTCTCATCTCAAATCATATGCTGGCCATTAAAGTTTCAAAAATTGGCAGCTCTGTGGTACAGACTTCTCAAGAAGTTGTAAAAGCCAACACTTCTTACTTTGTGTTGAGATTTGGAGAGAGAAACAGAACATTTCTTACTATTTGATTCTAGTTTTGTGATGGCAACACGATTGTGCCCACCACTGCAGGATCAAGAGGGAAATTATTTGTACTCAAGAGGCAGCTTCTAGAATTTACCTGGATTCTGGGGCCAGCAACCTGCTCTCAGATTTCCATTCAGTCCCAGTAACCATCCAGTCTTAAAAAAATATTAATCTTTGGTTTAAAAATTTGTTATTGTATCGTATATCAGGTTGAAAGTTTAACATTCTTGATACGGAGAGATGGAATTAGAAACATCTTGAGAAGAGCATTCTTGTTATCAGTCATGTCATCTTGAACATGTTTAGAAGCTTGCTGCTGGCACCAGGAATTGATATTTTATTCAAAAGAATGTATTTAAAGAAAACGACAGCGCTTTTCAATTCAGCTTTTCTAAAACAAGAAATCTTTCAAGTCTTCCAAGCCATGTGGATTTCAACATTCCAGTGATTAAGACTATTTTCAATTATACATGCTTTCCCCATTATTTATTCATAGCTTTAGGGTAGATTTTCAACACTCTGCATGAAGAATTAGACACACAAATCACTCACAACTATTAATGGGAATTGCACAGATGGTGGAAGAACTGGTACAGAACAAGAAAAACCAACTCAAACCATCAAAAACTTGAGAAAAACCTGCCATGAACTTTGCAGGCTGGATGGATCTGCCATTCCCGTTTCTCATCGTGCCAAGCTGCAAACTTCCAACAGGCGGCCCCGGAAGTGAAAATGGCAAACAGCCACAAGAAAATCAGAAATGGTGAGAGAACTTCCACAGTTTCACGTGCCCAGGATTTTCAGAGAGCAACCTTTGGGTCTGGATAGGCAGAGCTGGATGACCCTGGGTCATCAACACGTGCTGGAGCATCTGGGTGAGCAGTGCAGGGCTCTCCACCGGGCAGAAGAGACATTTTGATGTCCCCATCTTTCTTTGCCAACATTTGAAAGGACTACAGTTGAACTGGGAAAGAACATAGAACATACTGGTCTGGTTCATTTCAGTGAAATAAATCAATTTCTTTAGAAAAAGAGCTGGGACAGATATTTAAACAATTTTTGTATTCTATTCTCTTAATTAAAGGAGCCATTAATGAAATTGCAGAAACTCACTTCCTTACACCCCTCTGTTGCCTCAGCAATCCACTTTCCTCCAAGAAATGATCTCTCTATTCTAATTTCATCAATAGAACTTCAAAAATAACTTAATTGAAACATTCATTAAACCAAACAGATCTCAGGCTAACATTTGTCAGACTTTAATTCTGTGAAGAAAGCTCCCATTTTCTTTTATGTCTTTATGACAGTTACAGACAGAGAGGTTCCAGGAGTGGAAAGCCTTGAGAGGATGACTCAAAGAACAGTTGAAAAGCAAGTCCAAACTCACTACTGCCCTTCTCTGCACCCCCACTTCATATGTTTTCATGTGCAACAAATGGTGTTTGATTCTGTTGCACCCTTCATTTTCTCATGGCATTATAAATGGATTTGAGGAATGCCAACCATGTTTGAATTCAGAGTCAATGCAAGGAACATCCAGATACACGCCAGCAGTTACACACTAAGATATTCTGAATTACAACACTGCATTGTCAATCTCTCTCTCCCCACACAAACTCTTTACTGTGTTTGTAATGTACAGTTTCAAAACTCAGCTCAAATAATCTTGGTTTTCCCTCAAGCACAAGTGTAGTTCAAAAACACTCAAGCTGGGGTTTGTGACCAAAATTATTCTCCTTTTGTATATTCTCAGTCAGCAAAATACAAAGTCCAATTGTTCACTTTCAGCTGGAGAAAAGTATCATTAAGGAATGTAGTGTTCTTCATTATCCTGTCAGAATTTCCTTGAGTGGAATTTCAGCACAGTTTGATCGGAACTATTCAGGAGAATAACAGTAAGGTAATAAACTATTACTTTATAACAGTAAAGTAATATAACTACAGAAGTGTGTAAAGTGTACTCGTGATGGAGATGTTGGACATCCTGGGGAGTTACTGCCATGTTCTCCGCTCAGTACCTCCATACCCAACTGCAACCCATAACACCAACTCTTCTGATTAGCCATTTTTATGGCTCCCTGGAAAAATAAAACTGTCTTCTGACATTTCAGAAGTTTCTGCGTTGTAGTTTGGTACATACACAAAGATTAAAATAGGTAATTTTTATCTATGCAGAACACCATCATTTCTATAACCCAGGGACTTTTACAGTTGAATTCAGATTCCAGCTCAAGAGGAAGTTTCTGAATCAAACCCAGAACAGCAAAAGGGTGAACAAATGGAAAGCATACAGCTAGAAGTTATGAATCATATTTCATAAAACTGGGTGCATCTGCTTCCTGATCTACATCTCTGTTCTCTTCTCTTACTGTCAAGTTTTATTCTTCTGCAACCCCAAAAGGACAGTAAGTAAAAGCAGTAAGAAGGGCGTGTGCTTTGCAACACACCTTTATAGGCAAAAGCCATTTGGAAAATATTTACCTTCACCTCTAAAACTCATTGCTGGCACATTGGGATTCCCAGCTTCTGCTGGGGGAATGCAAGAGTGCCCCTTTCTGAGGAGGTCTCCAGCTTCTTATCGCACCCTCGTGTGGAAAACATGGATGTGGAAAGAGAGAGGGAGCAAGCAGCACATGGAGCCTCAGCATCAGGCAAAGCTGGAGGAAGGGCTTGACCTAAATTTAGTTATTTCGGGGAGGACTCAGGGAAGTGAAGAACAGTTTGTGACTTCACAAAATGAAATTTGTCTCCCAGCCATAAAAGGTATATTTAAGGCAGGTGTCACAGTCAGCATCCCTTGC
Source organism: Dryoscopus gambensis (assembly GCA_013389985.1). NCBI lineage: Eukaryota > Metazoa > Chordata > Aves > Passeriformes > Malaconotidae > Dryoscopus > Dryoscopus gambensis. The sequence goes on from WEIT01027337.1 coordinate 122,611, forward strand.
CAAGGAGGAGAAGATTACGTTTAGGCCATATGAGAATAAAAAAAAAAAACAAAAACCCACCAAACCAAACCTTAAGGCAGTCTGTTTTCGTCCAAGGTGTTTCTAAACACCTGACCAGCACTCTTGGCAGCATTTCTTGGCGTACAAAGATATTTACAGGAGTCACAAATAATTTATGGCTGCTAGTACCAAAACTCACTAATGTTAAGTGTTCACCTACCCTATAGGACAGTAAATGTTCACAAGAGCTGGAAAGAAGACATCTGCTAAGCCTAAAACCATGGTAGTTGAGCAAAACAGTTTAAAAATTTATACTAACTGGGATTTTTAGTTGTGTTTTTGGTAGGATCTTTGCAGGGATGATTTGTGTTCTTATTTGAGAATCAGGATTACATATGTATTTCATGACATAAAGTCTGCTGGAGAAGAAAATCTTGCTAACTACTGAAAAAGGATGTAGATAATAACCTAGTACTTAATAATCTGCTCTTTCCCTTGACACCTCTTGGAATCAGAATGGCAAAGGAGGTGAGTAACTGCAGCATCCTCATCTTTGTAACTCTTCTGGAGCGTAAGATACAGTTACACTGCAAGTGAACTCTTATTGCATCATATAGGCTCAAAATGAACAGTAATCTATTTTTACTTAGGAGAAAACAGACTGTGTATCTCATCTGTTCAGCTATATTTTATGCCCAGCTGCTTTTCATGTCCTTGTTTCAGATAAAAAGATGCTGGAATCTTTCAAGTGCCTCAGAGAGCCCATTTTGTCCACCCTCCTGAAAAGAAGGCTCTCAAAAGCAGGGCACTGACGGGCTGGCCTGCGGGGAGGAGGACACGCTGCAGCTCTCAGGTCTGGGCAGTAGATCCACGCTGGCATCTCTCTGGAAAAAAAAATGGAATTGTAACCATAGCTCATGCCTACAGGTCTTCAAGCATATGACAAAAGGTTAATTGAAAACAAGCATGAAAGAAGATAAGCTGGGCCAAGAAGCACATTCTGGTTTGAGAATCACGCTGACCCCAAACAAGGAGAGATAACAGTACCTTAGAAGGACACCTGCAGCAAGCAGGACACCTGGAAATGAATGCTGGATGTTGGCACAGGTTTATAAAATGTGGCAGATGCCTCAGAGGGTGCAGATTGCCACTTTCTCAATATTTCCCTTTAGTACCACAAAGCTTTTCAAACCAAACAGTTTCCAGTGTCATGCAGGATGCATCACCAAAAGGCTCTTGCTAGTATTATTCTTTATTTTCAAATTCAGTGTACAAGAAGGGATTTTAAAAATCCATTCAGCTGCTAAATAAGGAACCATGTTTTCAGAAGTTGAGGTTCCAGTCAACAATGAAGCAAACAGGTTTTGGGCTTCCGGCTCCTGTTCTCAGTTGAAGTTTGGAAATCTTTGTTTGCATGTCTAAGCAGGAGATAAAAATTACCCAGTCTGCAGTTATCCAAATATCCAGTTCGAGGCCCAGCTGTAGCTGCCTGCTCATATACAACACAACGCTAATCTCCTTTTTTTCACCCTTCCCAGTTTCTGCCTTCTCTTCCACAACACATCCCTCTACCAAATCAGCAGCCATTGAGAACTAGCAATATTTTCCTTATAAGAAGACATCCCTAATAAACACTATCTTCCCCTGTCACTGGGAGCTGGGATGTGCTAGCTAGAACAGAGACGTAGACGTGCTGTGCCACACAGTGTTGTAATAACATACACAGGCCTCTGAAACAGGTAGTATTTGAGTGAGTATTGTTTCAGATCTGCATTAAAAAGGAGATGTTCTTTATTTTACCAGTCTGGGAGCTTTACTTAAAGACTACTTCCACCAGGCAAAGGTTTGCTCTGGACACCCACAAGTGAAGTCAAGCAGAGGTTCCAAGTGGACATGGGCAGAGTGAAGGAGGGCATGGGGTCAAGGTCACCAAAGTGCTGTCACCAAAACTCTGATCCTCCCATTCCTGCCCCATTTGGGAATTTTTAATGCCCACACTAAGTGCAGACACAACCTCCACAGAGTGCTGCCTTACTCAAAGGCTCTCCAACATGCCAAAATAAACAGGAAATAAAGATTTCACAGTGGGTTTTGTTTTCAATCCACACAGAAATTCACAGAGATTGGGGGAAAAACACTGGAGGAACAACTGAGTCAGAGGTGTCACCTCCAGGGTTAATCACCACACTACCACTCAGGAACAAGCCAAAGCTTAGAAACAATATTGATTATCAGGAGAAGAAAATAGAAGAAAAATTGTGCTTTGCATATTACTGAAGAAAATTTCAGTAATTTCAGTTTTTCATCAATGAAAGCTGTCTTATTTAAAAAAAAAAAAAAAAAAAGGAAAGAAATCAAGTATATAGAGATTCCCAGCACATCCCACGTGTAAAAAGACTCAGTAATGCACTATAAAATTTTCATTTAGGTCTAAAGTATCAGAACAGATGGGGTCCCAGTAGTCCAAAGTAAGCATGTTATGATTATTGGCAGCTATTAAACTTCTGCTAATAAATGATATTATGAGGTAATATGTTGTGCCTAACATTGTAAAAGTTCACGATGATAGTTTACAAGGAAAAAATATTGAAAAATCATAATGTGAGGAACAGCAAAAAGGAACAGAATGATGTAACATTTAGGCAAAAGAAATTCCAAGTCTTTCTTAAAATTACAGTTATCATTTATTCTTGCTTTAAAAAATACTGTGCATAAGCCAAAGGGTACTTTTTTTAATATCTTAGCCATTTTATATTGGAGTGCACCAAGTGCCTTGATACCTAAAAACAAACCAGTTATCAATCAGACAAGCCCAAGCAGTAACTTGACTTTTTGTCTTCATTTCCTTCCCCAGTCATTTGTTGTCTCCTTTATTTAACAGTAACTGCAGGTGTGTGACTCACACACAGGTTGAAGCTGACCATGCCAGGGGATTCAGCTCTGTTCCTTTGGCCTTGGCCCTCATACTCAGGCCCAGAGCTGGTTGGAGATAAGCAATTTGTTGAACCTGATTCAAGCTTTATCAAACTTTAGAGATTTTTCTTCCTTTCCTGTAACAATTTTCTCAGATAAATATTGATGCTTTTTTCTGAATAGCTGGGGGTCAGTGCTTATGATTTAAGTGTTCATAGAATATTTTTATTACTATTTTGTTACTATTTTGGTTCTTAATCATTTAATGTGAAAGCTGGTTGGTTTTCACTGTGAGTTTTGTAGATGCTTTGTGCTGTTCAGAAGAGCCTGCAGTGGCATGAACAAAGCCAACCAAAGGCTGCACAGAGCATGGAAAACACATCACCTTTCCTGGTGCCAGCCCAGCTCTCTGTGCCCCTCTGTTTCCTCATGCCCAGGGTGCCAGGGGCTGGCCATGTGTGTTATCCTCCAGGATCTTCCCACGTCTGTTGGCCAGACTGTCCCAGTTTGAAAAGACAGGTGCCAGCTTAAGGAAGGCAGGAGCCTCCCTTGAAATGGAAAATGTAGACCCCCCCTCCCTCCGAATTATTAGAATTTTGAAATTAAGGGGCTCTCAGGCAAAGATATGGGAAATAGGAATAACAGTTCTTTACTAGGAAAAAGGGAAAAAAAATGCAAGAGTGCAAAACAAAACAAAACAAAGCACTGACAGAGTCAGAAATATACCCTGACACCCTGTTGTCACAGGGTGTTGGTAGCAGCCTGATTAAACGGTGGCTGCAGTCCTCCTGAATTGGCAGATGTAATCCTGTTGAAGCAGTCATCTTGTAGAAAAGGTCTGGTCTTCCTTAGAAAGTCCAGCGGTGGTTGTGTAGCTCCTGTCCTCTGGGAATCCAGTGGGAAAGGCTCTGTCTCTGTTGCAAAATTCTCAACCTTTTATCCAGGGTGGAATGCTCGGCTCCTTCCCCCTGGGTGGAGCATCTCACATTGGGATGGTGAGTTATGAGATAAGGCACTGATAGGCCATTAACAGCAGATAGCCCAGAGGGAGGAGGCAGGGAACTTTGCCACACCTGATTTTAACAGCTCATGAAGATGGTAATCAGAATACAGCTAACCCTGGACACCAGACCAGCTCTGCCAGAGCTCCTGGGACACGAACACGATGGGATAGTTCCCATATTACAAAATCTGATCCTGTGGGCTGCCTGAGAAGATACAGCTGGCTTTTGAGTTGAAGAGGAACCAGCCCCTTTCCCAGGTTCTGGCTGCTCTTGGCCAAGTACAAATGGAACTGGAAGTGGCAGAGCACAATTCCTGCGGGGAGTTTTGGGAACACAGAGGCACCAATTAGTGCTTGTGCAGGGCCTCCAAAATGCTGAGGCCAGGCCCACAATCAGCTGAGCATATTCCTGCAGTAATTTCCTGCAGAGGTTAGCAAAGCTGTTGTTGCTGCCAGTGCTCGTCAGCATGGGACTCATTTAATGACTGCTGGAGTCAATAGAAACACAGGCCAAGGGCAAGGGACCTTGACTTCATTAAGACTCCCAGTCAATCTTAAAAGATACTCCAAAGGTTATTCTGCAGCCTCTTGGAGCCTCTGTTCAAACAGGTATTTAGTCACTAAATCAGGCTGTCAGCTGGAGACCCTTTGGAACAAGCCCTGCTTTCCCAAACGAATGATACAGCAATTTCTTAGAGGCAGTTCGCTGCTGCTTCTAGCTCCTGCTGCAAGAAGACAAGACATGAACAAAATTAGTTAATTGAAATAATGGAAGGTTAATGTAATTTTGCAATATTTCTCTCTCTATGAAAAACACCTTGTAAAAATTATGTCCCATATCTTCCTTTTCTTTCTCACTTAACAATGAGAATAATAAATAATCTGGAAATACAATAACTCCAAACAGCATGATGAGTGATCCCAGATCCATTTCAGAGGCTGGTGCAATCTAAACCATGCTGCATCAAATAGGATCTTCTAGAAATTATGTAATAAGTCCCAGAAACTCTAGATAATAGTTGAAATTCTGTTTGCAGTGGCACTAGATTACTTTAATTTGTGTCATGAAGGAAGCAAGAACACACACCAAAAAAATACAAGCAACAAATCTAATTTAAGGAACAATTGGGTTTTTTTATTCTTGGTTATACAAAGGAAAACAACACAATAAAGAAAGACATTTGCCCTTAAATTAAGCATTTTACTCCTGTGCTATCCATAATCCTGGAGAATGTCACTGTCAGACACACAAGACACTTCAAGGAGCAGAGAAGGAAGGTGGCTGATGAGGTTTAATGATCAATATATTGAAAATGAAGTAAATCCTTCCCACGAAGACAAATGGAAAGCAAGGGAAGAAACAGAAATATTATAGTCTAAGACTTGAAATCCAAAAGTGAGCCCAAGTAGTGTCAGACAATCTTATAGGAATAAGGAATTAATTCCCAAACCATCAGACTGAATCGGGGCGTGATGTACCTCTATGCTAAACCCACGGTTTTCTCTAGCATGGTACAGGATTAACTTCAGATTACATTTTTCCTGGTAAGATATTTCTTGGCATTGTATAAGCACAGATAATACTCTTTATATGTCCTTAATATATAAAATACCCTTCTCCTCAGTCGACATGCCCACTTATAAATTTGATCTCTTTTATGTTCCTCACGAAAGGCTGCCTCTTCCCGGGGCAGCCCAGCTGAGCTCCAGCTTACAAGCGTATTTATTGAAAGGAATACAGCAATAACAACTGTTCTTTTGTCTCTGTGAGAAAAGGCTGCCTAGAGCCAATTATCGTTTATCACTCCAGATACACATTTTATGATCTTTGTGCTAAACCAGAAAATAGTGTAAGAAGAAGGAGCCAATTTAATATCTTCAAGTTCAATCACATCAGAAAGGATCCCTTACTTGCATTGTATGTTGTTCAGTGTAATTGTCAGGTTTTATTAATTTTGCATGCTAAGCTGGAAACATTAGGCACAGGTTTCTTCTTGGGAGAGCAGCAAAGCTAAAAACAGCACAAGCACCAGAGGAAACTGTGTTTATAATTGCTCTGTTTCCTAGTTGGACTTTGTCAGCTTGACTTGGGTGGCAGCATGACATGGAGAGAAAAAGCTCGCTTTGATTTGGAAAAGGTTGTTCGCAGGTGTCAAAACAAAGTCTACCAGGAAACCAAGGGAAAAATTAAATGCTGTGAGCCATTATTGCAGGTGTGCTCCAGTGAAAATTATCATCCTCTTGGTTTTGCCTCAGTAAATACATTGTGCAGTCGAGGCCAAATGTAGCTTGGAAGGAATTGAAAATACTGTAAGCTTACAGTGAAGCTCAAATTTAAATTTCTTGGTCCAAACACACAGATTAGAAATTATTCATCCTACTCACTGAAGACAGGAATACAATGCAGGCTGATAATGAGCAGGCACCGAGGGCTAAACATGCAAGAAGAGGCATTTCTGGCACCGCACGGATGTAACCCACAGCATTTACAGCGTGTGTGCCCTGGCAGGCCCTGCCCCCGGGGGGGACAGCATTGGTGCCATGCTGGGAGGGTTCGGCCAGGGCTGCACCTGCCCCACGGCAGCAGCCACCAGGCTCAGCCACTGCCCAGGCCCCCAAACCCACGGGGCAGCCCCCGGCTCCTGGAGAGCGCTCTCCACTGCCAGAGAACGTCTGGCCTTGGGTGTGGGACAGAACGACTCTGGCGCTGCTGTGGCTCAGGACCCACGTGGGCTGCAACATGGAAAACAGCTGCTTCCAGGGTTCTTCAGGGCATTGGCTGGAAAAGGAATTGCTCCTACCGTCCCACAGCCAGGCTTCGGATTAGGGCAGAGCCTGCCTGTCCGTGTGGGTACACTCCTGTATTACACGTTTGACAGCAACACAGATTTTATCTGAGGAGAAATAAAGATCTTCAGAAGATCTTCCAGGCGTGTAATCCAGGCTGAAGCAGCAACCCCTGCAACGTCCTGGAAGGATTAACAACTGGGATTTGGAGTGTTTTGTGCAATCACATTCATATTGGTACCAAAATTATTGAATGGTGAATGATGGAATGCCTTCCCTTCTCCCTCAGAGCCTGACTTTTTGGTAAATATCCCTGTCTCGCAGAGCTTTGCAGTCACCAGAGGAGGCAGGTGAAGTCATAACAATTGAGGTGACAACGTGAGAAGTCTTTAAAGAAAATAAGGTAACACCAGCAGTCAACTGGATATTGGGTTAAGCAGTTTGGGGCAAATAAAACCAATCCAACAACCACTGGAATTATCTCTGGAGAAGAAAATAACCAGAAATGAGGAGAAACAGTGAAAAAGGATCAAGGGACATGGCATGAGCATCCTCGGTTGGACCAAGTGTGGGTGTCAATGTTCCTGCAGCAGAGACATCCTGGAAATGGGGTTCTCAACAGAACAGAGATTCATTCCTCCTATGCTGCTAGAAGCTAATAAATCCCAAGGAAAATCTGGGAGCATCCATGATTTTAATGAAAGGTGCCCAAGTCCTTTACAAAGTCTCAGCTCTAAGAGGTGCCTGTGGAATCTGGAGGAAAAGGTGAACTCTACCAAACAAGGCTGACTGAGAAAAAGTCCTTCGCAGAAAGCCAATTAAAAATCCAAAAACCTGAGCCTGTTTACTCTGCAGTGCTGTAAAGGGAAGGGAACAGGCTGGAAGGAGCTGAATGTGCCAAGGAAATATTATGAAATATTCCAGTTTCCAGTGTGTGTCTGTAACCCCGAGTCAATCAGGGCAATATGTGTGCTCTCACAAACAGAAGTATTGCTTCCTCTGCAGTGTTACGCTTTGTTTTTACACATTTATAAGAAGTGGTCCAAATGTCATAATATTAAAAACTGTTAATGTAATTCTTTCTCTGGTGGAAGGTTGGCTGTGCCACAGTTAGAACATGTTTTGCCTCAGCAAAGCTCAGGAATCACAAGGATTTTATGCTGAGTTGGCTTCCATGACATCTGACTGTGGAGTAGAATTAAAACACACAGGCTTCTGTGCATGAAAACCAGGAGAAAGATATACTGAACACACTGTGCAGTCCTTCCCAACAAATATTAAACACAAGTACACTTCAGTGAAATGAAGCAGGAGACCCGAGCGCACAGGTTCAGAGCTGAATTAAGTTTTAAGTTAGGGCTGTCTTTCTGTGTTTGCTTAGCTCAAGGTATTTAATTCAGCACAGCACACAGTGACTCTCCAGAGGTATTCATAACAGAAAATTACTTGAGTTGTCTATAATGCTGGAACTGGAGGAGCTGATATGTCACAGGTGCCTCCAAACACTGTTCCAAAAAGTACACAAGGACTGGAGACCTGCTGCCACACTCCTGATCTGTGCCACAGCCACTGCACTGGCCCAGGTCCATCAAGTCTAAGCAGCTTTCATTCAAAGAACATTTTGTAACCTTATTTATAATAAGAAAAGAAAACGGAAAAAGAAAATGGAAAAAGAAAAAAAAAGGAAAAGGAAAAAGAAGAAAAAGAAAACTTTATTTTTGCAACGCACCCTTTTCTCTAACCAGAAAGAAAATCAGAGCAATCAAAGCATATTAAACAGGGTCATGCTTTTCTGACCCAGAAAACTCAGGCATGTACTTAATCAATGCAAAACCCTACAACAGCATTATGAAGGCACAGGGTAATTTCTGCATATTTTGACTAAAAATTTTACCTACTTTTGACAGAGCAAAAGTCCAGGTAATCTCCATTATAGCCAGAGATATTTACTTCAAAACAACTATAGATTTTTAACTACATTATTTCCTTATATTAGCTGGCAGTTTTACATCTTATTTCCTATATATCCAGTAGCTATTAGAAAGCTGCTAAAGGTTCCCTGCTTTCCTAACAGAGTAATCATTTATCTGTTGGTGAGTGATGTTTAATTCCCACCTTAGAAAACCCCTAAAACTGTTAATATTATACCTGGAAACTCCTATGGTGCCACCTCAATGTGGCATTCAGGTGACAACACCACCACCACCGTTTATTATTGATGTTATCATATCAATAATCTCAGAAAACATAACATTTCTCAGATTACCCCATATTCTGTCACTTCACTCTTAAAACTTTTTTTTTTTTGTGGCACCTGGATCAGAAACATTCATCGTGCCCCCCTATGGAGAGATCCAGAGGTGCCATTTGCCCAGAAAGGCTTTCCTGCCCTGGGAACAGATTTTTGTCATGCAGCACAGCCGAGAAAATGATCTATGACCATCAAACCCCAGCTACGACAACTGGACAACCTGTGGCATATTAAAAAGTGTAGTTGAAATAGCTTTAAAATTTATAGCTTAATTATAAAAACACAATTTAAAGCTCACATGAGGGAAGCAGAGGCAGGCCCTTGGAAGGTGCTTTCAGTTCAGCAAAATTTACTGCAATTAAGATCGCAGGAATAAGCTATAAAGAAAGTCCAGTAGTACTTTGAGGTCTACATTTATGTCCACTACTTTTTTATATATTTTTATTCCTGGCAAGTGCCATGAAGCTGTCTCCAGCTCCCCAGTACGGGGCAGTCACTGCTGTACAGACGGGGAGGAACATGGCTTTAACTGGAGTTCACTGGTCCCCCTGTCACACTCTGGGGTCATGGTCATACTGTGACCCACATTTAGTAGACTCAGACTTGAAAAACCTTAACCCTTATGTTTTAGGGTTTTTTACCAAATTCTCCGTTAAAAACTACCAAAAAAAAAAAGTCAGCATTTATGGAGCATTTGTGCAACTGCACAATGTGAGCACAAGCAGCCAACATCCCCCTGCAAGGCCTCCCTCCCAGCAGAGCCTTTGCTGTCACCAGAAAACGGCTCTGAAAATAGACCAGGCCTTGAGTTTTAGGCCCTGCCAGCACATTCCCACCTTCCCACACTGCTCAGGCACATGAACAGCTGCATAAAACGGTGGATGTCAAACGGCCTCACCAACAGAAAGCATTAGAAGTGAAATATCAATAACATTTTTTAAAAAGCAATTGAGTGCCTTGTTTTATGGAGTAGAACCTGGTCATTAGTTAGATAATCCTCTCTTCACTGAGCGTGGCACTTGATGGAAGTTTAGATGACATCCAAGATAATCTCTGCTGTTTTGGTCCTGAGGCTTCCCAGTTGCTACCAGCTGCAGCATTTCAGGGCAGCAGCATTTTGGTGGAACTGCTTAGAACCTCTTGAAAGTGGCTCAGCAGTAAATATGATGGGGAGATGCAGGAACCAAGGCAGGTGAGTTTGCAGTCAAGGGCTGTACAGAGAGCTACACATCGATTGCAGGGAAGAGGAAGAGGGTAAAAAGCTCCTTATTGTGTTATCTGGTTGTTTCTTTTTTGTTAAGCTTTTATTTGGTTGCAATTTCAAAAATATAATTAACAGTCCCCAGGCAAAACTGAAGAGGTGGAATACTAATGGAAATTTTAATCCTCAGCATAAGAAATCAAAAACATTTGAATAGCCTACATACACACACATTCATTATTTAACACTTGAGACCAACTCAAATTGAATATTTTCTTACCACCCAGGTCTCCGTTGCTTTCCACCTTTAAATCTTTTTAGCAATTCCATTTCTGTGCCCACCTGTCCCTGCGAGAGACATTATATTGGTAAGTGTCATGTTTGGAGAGGTAAGAATAGTAATCTAAAAACTCTGGGGTTGGTCTGTGGTAAGTATTGGGTAAGTGGGATACTTCTGTCCTCAATTTATTTATTTAGTGGGATACTTCTGTCCTCAATTTATTTATTTAGGTTATGGCCCTTACAAGCAAAGTAAAATAATCCTGGAATCCTCACACAGAAGCTCCTGCTGCTTCAGAGAGCTATTTCACCTGCCCTCCTTACTTCTTTCTTTCCAAGGACTGCTCCAACATTACTAAAACACCTCCGAGTTTTCAGGCTGTGTTTTGTCTTGACTAGGACAGATATTTTGCAAAACCAGTGTTCAGTATTCTGTGGTTTGATGATTCTCTGCCTGAACCAGTGAGTCAGAGAGAAGGATTAATTCATGGTGTTGTCCCTCACTGGACTCCAGTCACAGGCTTGATTTTGGAAGATACCCTGATATTACATAACAGTTCCTGTCTAATGGAGCTCTCCTGTTTAAATCTCACAGCTCGTGATGCGATTTGGTCTAAGCTATACATGTGAATATATACACACGTTTGTATATATACACTTCATCTATAAGCCAGAGACATTTAAACTCAGTGTCCAACAGAAAAGTCATCAATTCCAGCTCCTTGGAGAGCTGAGAAAGTGCCACTGACCATTTATCCTTTAATTCAGGTTTAAGAGAAGTGTCAGGGCTGATGCTGACACCCATCACAGCAGTGAGGGAAGGAGAAGCAAAGAAGATTAAAAAAAAAAAAAGAAAAAAGGAAAAATGAAACAGGAAAAATGAAACAGGAAAAATGAAGAAGGATAAAAATAGAATAAAGAAAAGAAATGGGAAGTATAACAACTTCACTGCAGGTGTGAATTGCTGTTCCTTGGTGTTACATCTCAGTAAACAGAATAAATGCTTGGTGGTGTGTGACTACTTTCCAATCAGTGAGAGCAACGTGCTGTGACTGGTAATGGATCATCCCTCAGCCTTCCTTTCCATGGGGGAAAAAACAATGACAGTGATTATGGCAGTGCTGGACTGAGAGCAGGATGGCTGGTCCATGACTGAGTCAGGAAACTCTCTAATCTCATGAGTTAAAATCATCATTACAGTGTACGCTGGGTTTCACAGGCAGGTTGATGTGTTTGTAAAGAATACTCCAGCCATTAATTAACCTTTCCCATCCCCTTCCAAGGGAGAAGCTCTGCCCTCAGCATTCCCCACAGCCTCACTCGGGCTGTCATTTCTGCCTTAATAAAATCTTTTAGCAGAAGCAATGTGTTCCCTGACAAAGACATGCTAGAGAACCACAGTTAATGGTGTCTGCAGGTGCTCTGTGCTCTCAGTACATGATTCTGAAAAAAAAAACCAGATGAAACTTGCACAAGCACTGACATGCTCAAAAAAGCATAATATGCACTAACAGTATAAACCACCAGCTGCAATAACAAGGATATTGCAGAGGGCTTGATTGCACAGTCCCTGTCCACCCACCCTGTAGATGAGTTTTGCTGCCAGTATTTTTTATTTCTGGTAGCAGTGAGTTTACATTTCCTAGTGGAAGGCCACTTCTTTTACCATGGAGAGCTGCATCATTGCCCACCGTGGTTAATGCCAGCTCAGGTTGCCAACAGGTGACAGGAATTTACAAGAAAATCAGTTTGTGTATTTGATTCCTGCAGGATTCAGACACTCGAACGGGGGTCAAAGGAGGCAGATGTAAGTTTTGCCTGAATATTAAACAGTTTATGAGCTGTGCCATCACTCGCCGTCTCTGCCCTGCTCACAAAGTCCTCACCCCATTTTTAAACTACTGAAGGCAGCAGTTTAATTTCTTCTCTTACAGAAAGAAATTCCAGTTACTGCAGAGCTGAGTGATATTGAATCAATGTCAAGTGCTCAAGTTCTTTCTCATACATCAGCGTGACAATTGAAAGAAATGGAAATTTCCTTCTTGTGATCTCACCAAATCCTGATCTTGTTCAAGGGCTGCAAGAGACGATTTTGTGATTTTACTGTTGACTTTTAAGTCTTTCCTAGAGACAACATAGCAGAGCCGTTGCCCTAATCCCACAGAAACCCTGGCAATCAGTGATCCACTGGGGCATCAGGGTACTCTCACCTGATGACAAACATTGTCCTGCTCTCCTTTCATGTCTGCCTGTTTTGTTTCTCTGCATCTGCAAGCCAGACCCAGGATATCTGGGAGAGCAAATGCTATTTTTCCATCATGGCGAGTTACTGCCTCAGGTTGCCACCTTAGAGAGCGAAATTGGATGTAAATAATGTCACTTAATGTACCAAATAACATTTATATGCAGTAAAATCCTCCCTTCAGATACTAACTGCCTACTCTCTTTTATGGGCTAACACTCTGCAATTAAGGCACTGAACATCTGGGCCTCCAATTGCTCGGTAATCATTTAAACCAAAGAGAAGATCCCCTGAATGCCTCTGTGGGTCAGAGTGGGGAAGAGAAGCCCAAAGCAAAATATCTGTGGCACATACAGAAGGGCACACTCTGGAAACAGCTGATGCCTCTTATTCAAAATTTACTAAAGCAGGGGAGGAAGCTGAGCATCCTGATGATTTATGTGGATAAATAACTTGGTGTGATGCAAAGGTTTGCACATCTTTATTACAGTAAAACAGCACCTGGTGCCCTTTTGTTGCCATCTGCATGTTCAGAATAATTTGGTCAGCGTTATTGGCTTGGAAGATAGCCAGGGAGTAAAACTATTCACTGGATGGGGGGGGTGAAGGCAGGAATTGCAGCAGAGTTTTGAAGTCTGCTAGCAACAAAACTTTCCACATGTTGCCCCATCTGACAGCTCACTGGGAATGGAAGGGAATGGAAAGGAAGGGAATGGAAGGGAATGGAAGGCTCCATTCACCTGTGGAGCTTCCTTAAAACTGCTCCATGAGGTGCCTCTCCTACCCAGGCTTCCCATAGAAGAAAGAGGATGCTGCAGTCATCACTTGTCCCTTACAACCCCATCCTCTGTTGGTAACACGTCTGCCCCAAAAAGTTCTGCATGTCCACACTTCAGATTCCGAGTCATTTCATGAAGAAATAAATAAAATATACTAACTAAAGCAATATTTTTTTGGAAGTTTTGCTGCACTTCTGTTCACAGACCTTTACCATGAAGAGCTGTTTGAAAGGAGGATAAAGAAATAGCAGCAGACTGAGTGGAGGACAAGCTCTACTCCAAATGCCAGTGGGAAGTTCTCCAACACTTTTATTCTGGGAGCAAGTTGGGTGGGACTGAGGGATTCAAATTTTGCACCAAAAAGCTGCTCATACTAAACAATTTTTCTTCAGAAATTGTGAAAGAAAAACTTCCCTTTTATAAATGCATTTCAGTCACTTGTTTTTTCAGGCATTGGTGGTAATCTAATATGGAGGCTCGTTAGCACCTGGAATTCCACCTGTATGGATAGGACAGATGGAATTTGGGCATTTCTGTTCCTCTCCAGCTGTCAGAAGCTGTGAGCATTCAGAGACACCACCTCAGAAAGCACCACCCATGGGTGGTGGGACCATTCTGCCCCTCTCCCTTGTGATTGCTGTTCCATGGAATGCATCTTGCAGCAGTTTACAGGATTTTAATCACAGGCTAAATAGTGTGAAGAGTCCATGAAATGTTGTTAAAGCCAGAATATTTCATTGGATTTACAAATATTTCATCCATTAGATGGAGGAAAAATCAGGAAATGCGGAGAGGTGGCAGGTCCAGTTTGGGATCTGGTTGTGTTACCCCTTTTTGCCTACAAATAAATTAATCAGCTGTGGAGCAACTCTGATCCTTTCCCAATCCAGTCTGAGTTAGACATTTATAGACATTAGAGGATCTGTAAAATTGACTTACCTTTTCTTTCCTAAACACTATTTTTCATGAATTACTGCTCCATCTGCTTCAAAATGCACTGACCTGAAACATGGAATACAAGTTAGGAGCCCAGAAGCAATTTTTCATGTTCATATAAAAAACAGTGGAGTGAGGCTATTTTGGAATATAGAAAACCAAAAATCATAATTTGGGTTTCCTTCCAGTGCTCTCCTAGCAATCGCTTCATAATAAGAGGTGCATTTTTATATTCCAAGTCTAGTTCTGTAGTTCAAAACTTAGTGCTGCCTTATCCCCTGAAGTATTTGAACATAAAAGAGATCTAATATGAATATTAGCCTCTGTGAATAAAATATAAACAGCATTAGATTTTTAAATTGCTGAAAATCCTATTGAAAAGGAAAGAATGTTTAAGCATCTGTCTCTTATAATGCAATGTAACTCTAGAAATTTGGGGGAATCAGAAATAAGCTTCTAATGAATGTTTCCCATAACTGTGAGCCTTCCTTTATTAATGCAAAAGGTTATTTACAGCAAATGTAAATAGAAACAGAAGAAGACATAACAACGGAATTCTTGGATATCCTGGGGATAGTTTGCTTACACCAAATTATTTTAATGCTCCAAGAGGAAGCAAGAAAGGAAGGAAGAAAAAGAGAAATGCTTCTTTATTATGAAAGCATGGCTCCACTGCCCAGGTGGAGGATGTAACTGAGCAAAGCCACAGTCAGCATCAGTGTGAGCGGGCTTATTTATTCCAGCTGAGGACTGGGACATTAAATAATGCATGGAAAAGGCTTGGATACTGGTGGACTATTCAAATTTCATTGAATTTTTTTCTTTAGATTTCTAAAAAATACAGAGTGGAAACAAAAGCAGCACAGTCTTTGTTGCCATCGTGTTCTGCACAGGAAACTTGTCTCTCTTCCAGCTGCTCCACAGGAATTACAAGGAAAGATGCTCAAATCTCTGGTCTTCCTTGTTTGTTTCCATGAGCACAGACAATGTTGGGGACATTTGCCAAACATGGAGTTGAATTTCCTCTTTTTTTTGTTGTTTTGTTTTTCCCTCTGAAATGAGGAGCAGTCTCAGGCAGTGCTCCCCTTCCAGCCCAAGAAATCCCACCGCCAACCCCACTCTGTGCAGGGTCCAGCCCAGGCAAATCCCACTGCCAACCCCACTCTGTGCAGGGTCCAGCCCAGGAAATCCCACTGCCAACCCCACTCTGTGCAGGTTTCCAGCACTGCCCTCATCCTGCCCTGCACAGAGCCACAGGCGCTTGGAAATTAAATTCTCTGACCCAGCTTAAGGTAAATTTGCAAATTGGGATTCCCACAACACCAAAGCACATGGTTTAGACAACCCCAGTCTCTAAACAATCATAAACCCTAAGGTGAAATAAATGCAGCAAGGGCGGATCCTCGAAGGGAAGCAGGTTCAGAATTGCTCAGGGTACACTGCCACATGCACCAGTCACGTTCAGTGGTTGTACCTTGGCCATTCAGGTGCAGAACACAGCCCAGGTGGGTTCACTTGGGGTCAAGTGGAAAGTCTGGACTCAAGCTTTAGATTAGTGAAAAAGTATGTGAGATCAACATTGAAACTGGAAAGGATGAATTTATAAATCTGTCTCAAAATCCCCCCCATTATTTTGTCACATAGCAGCTTTTTTGTCACAGATATTCTTCAAGGTGGTTTCTTTGTTGGCCATGTACTGTGTTTCTCAAAATAACCTTTGGAAAATCAAAGTGGTTTTATGTTTTCATATGAACCACAGTGAAATTTGCTGCTATTTTTTTTCCTGTGGTCGCTGACACCTGAAGGTTAACGTCACCAAATTTTGTCACTCAGCTTATTGACAGGCCTGGCATGACAGAATTAAAAGCTTGGATGATTCACTGATGTTTAACATTATCAGAAGCAGCCCTGTGTAATAGGAGGGAGCACTTTTTATTCCCATAACCATGACCACGACAACTGCCTGTAGGGTGAAGCTGACGGGAGAATATGAATGAAGATTTTCAAATATATTTTTTACACAAAAAGGTGTTTGTGTCTTGAAAGCATAAAGTATGTCAAATGACACAGGAAGTGATGTCTAAAGATTTTTAGCTTTTCATATATTTTTCATATATTTGTAACTTTGGAGACTGTCAATACATGGCTGTAACTTGTAGCACTTTTCCTGCCCTCTCCCGCAGTTTAACAAACCCTTACTGATACATCCTTGAAATTCTGTTTAGCCTTGCCCTCAGTCTCGCAAGGGCACTTTGTTTTGCACCAAACATCGTAGGCACAATAAAGCGTAGGGCTAAAAGGTCAGGGGAAGGGCTCCAGTGGGGCAGAACCCGGCGGGAAGCTGCCTAACCAACTGCTCTTCTAACTGGATCACATTTGAGAGATAAACTAATCAATTAACCTTCTACTAATTGCAGAAATACTGTATCACGTACATCGTCATATTGTGCACCATGAAGGGTTTCAGTTAAAGACTTGTTTTTGTATTATCATTTTAACACTCTTTGGAAAGGGTTTCTGTTTTATTCCAGGCAACAGAAGCACTTCCCAAACCTCACTGTACCTACTGGTGGCTTCCACCTGGCTCCAAAAACTAAATTGACATGTTCAGGCCAAATTGCACCGATATTCTGAGCACTGCTATCAGTGGGGTCTCTGGCTGCCACAAGAATTGTTTAGGGGGGGTTTGGTAAAGCAGGCCCGGGAATCATCAGAGAGTGATTTACACACTTTTTTACACACTTTTAAAGACAAACATTAGTGCAGTGCTCAGCAGCACAGCTTTACCTGCGTGAGTGGAAGATGCAGATGTGTTCACAGGATCCAAATCCATCAGCACCCACCGCCCACCACCCAAACTGCAGCACCACCGTGGGGTTTGCCACCTCCAGCTGATAACGCAGTTAATAAACACGTGACTTACATCAGAGAACAATGAATCTCTGGTGTCATGCTAATTAAAAAGCCAGTATTACATTACTTCCTCAAGGGCTCATTTTATAATTTTTAGGATTATAGCACACTGATTAATTTATACAAGTTTTAATCCCCTAGTATTTAATGAAGTCTAGGAACTTGGGAACATGTGCATAATTCGGATTTGTATAATTTTATTACATGGGAGAAAAGTTAAACTGGTCATGTGCTACTTCATGTAGAAAAGTATCTGAGCTCACCAGTTCAACCATCATCCTATTAACCATTTGCAACAAAACCATTTGAGCCTAAATTAATTGTGGGGTTATTAGATTATTTTTCAGCTTGCTAAGGACTCCAATAAGCATTGCTTGTCAGCTGCCTTTTAATTAGCTGCTGTGGAACAACTGAGCACAGTGGGAAACTAATATCTGCTCAAGTTATCTTCCATAGCATTTAGAGTGCCTCGAAAACGATATTGTCATTATCCTGTACAGCCTCAGAGTTCCCCATTCTGGGAGTTAAAGATGCCTGGCTGCAAGGGGAGGTTCAAAAATGCATGGCAAATAAACACTACGGCAAAATAAATTGTTGAGGAGAAAATATCCCACAAAGAAACAATGCTGAATTGTATTTTAGGGGTGTCTGGTTCATTTTTACAGCCTCAAAAATGCAGCTCAGTCACTTATTAGACCCACCCACAAATCATAGGCTTAAAACCAAAAGAATTTTCTTTTAAGTCTTTGGCACACAATGCAAATATCTCAAAAGCTACAGTTTCAGGAAATATAATCCTGACTCTAAACCCTAGCCTTCTTATACTTCACAGGGGGAAACAAAACAAATAAACAAACAAACGCAAAAGTTGTGTGCAGCCAGACCTTATTGTAGGCCAGGGGTAGACCCAACACTGGGCATTAATCAAAAGAAACAGAACATTTCTGGATGCTCAGAGCTTGTTTCCTGGTCAAGTGATGGCTAAAGAGAAACATCCCTGAATCCCCCGCTCTCTGCACAGTGTAGATTCAAAGGAAGGAGATGGGTTATTCAGAGCACTGAAGATTATTACAGAGGTGGAGGCACAGTTCTACTTAACAGCACTGCCAGAGTCTGTAGTTTTTTTCACTTGGGTGCCCCAAGTTCTGAGACGAAAAAAAACCAGGAAAAAAAAAAGAGTAAACGTGCACACTCACAAGAACAAGCTGAGCCTGACCAGTGAATCTGCTTAAAGACAAGATTTATGAACAATCCCCTAATGTCATACTGCACAAAATATTTCCTTTTTTTTTTTGTCATCTGTTGGTTTTACAGATCAGCCTTTTCAATTTTCTCTTTTCTCTTTATTTTGGATTTTCTAGATTAAGATGATAATAAGAGATTTAAAAAATGACACATGCATGTTGGTTAAGTAATAATTAGAATTGATAAGCACGTTGGTCAGAGCACTGAAGATTATTACAGAGGTGGAGGCACAGTTCTACTTAACAGCACTGCCAGAGCCTGTAGTTTTTTCACTTGGGTGCTCCAAGTTCTGAGACCAAAAAAAACAGGAAAAAAAAGAGTTTGGGATTTTTCCACTTTTCTCTGGCAGCACTCAGCCCTCCCTTCACAGGGCTGTAACCACCCAAACACGGCATTGCCCAGGTGGGTGTTGGCAAAGACATTTGCTGGTGCATTTATGTTTTCCAACAAGGGAGGCAGCAGGATAGAAACCTCTCCTTAGCCCTTGCCCAGACCCAGCTCCACAGTGTTGTTACTCAGGAGAGCACCTGCAGTGAGACAGGAACAGCTCCTGTGTTGGTAAGGTCACTACTGGGTGATAAAAGCTGTTCCAAAATCTAATAACTAACTAATTTAACAGAATATTTAAAGACAATTCTGTTTTTCTTCCTATTTTAGAAAGATCTAACACTGACAGCAATACTAAAAATTAGACTTTGGTGCTAAAAAGTACTCAGCCATAAAATATTTATCACCTCTTCCAGAGGAAACACCTTGAGACGATGAAATATCTGGGATTATTCCCATGCGCAGTGCTGGGCAGGGAGGGGATCACCCAGCAGGGAGAAGTGTCTCTGGGAAGGCAGTGGGGAGAAAAGGCCCATTTGTATTTCAGCTCCGCGCAGTTATATTCATTTTCTAAATGTGTTTGAAACTTGCACTGGCCTGTCACGTTTCCACCTCAGATAGCAGAAGATGATTAGGGGTATGAGCAAGAGCCATGTTTTTGGTTGACAGTGAGTTAGGTTTTTTATTTGCTCAGTGGAGAGACAATGATAATTTTGAGCTCAGTGTCTTGAGGAGCTTAGACACAGCACATAGAACAAGGCTTCCCTGGAACAGCTTTTAATTGCTTTTTGGTCCTTTAAACTCGCAACATCCATAGGGTAAAAATTAAATCCTCTCTATATTTTCTCTTATTCTGCATTTTCCAATGCAAAGTTAAATGAAAACAATTATTTTTCAAAATAATTCTTTGAAAGACAGAATAAGCAGAAATGATACCTGAGCAATGCCATAAAAACTTTTATCAACCACTCACAGGAAGAAATCTCCTGACAGGAGGGGGCAGCCGGGGAGGTCGGGCTCTGCTCCCAGGGAACAGGGACAGGAGGAGAGGGAACAGCCTCAGGCTGGGCCAGGGCAGGCTCAGGGTGGCCATCAGCAGGAATTTCCCCATGGAAAGGGTGCTCAGGCCTCGGCAGGGGCTGCCCAGGGGGGTTTGGAGTGCCCATCCCTGGAGGTGTCCCAGGAAGGGCTGGAGGTGGCACTCAGAGCTCTGCGCTGGGGACAAGGTGGGCATCGGGCACAGCTTGGGCTCGATGGGCTGGGAGGGCTTTTCCAGCCTCAGTCATTCTGTCATTCTATTTCTGGGGTGAAATTCAGCAAATCAAATAACTCCTTGTGGACTGCACAAGCTCTCTCTGATGAAAAGATTATTCAGTACCACTCTTTAAGTTCCCATTAAAAAAATCCAGAGATGCTTTTGTAGTGCTGCTTCTGTGGCACCTTGAGCACCCCCAGAACTCCCTGTTCTCACTAATTATCCACCCTTTGGCTGCTCCTTGTTGTCCAGCCACTCCCAGTTCACCCCAGATGCTCAGCACAGGCTCTGCTTCCCTCGGAGCTGTGCAAGGGTCCCTCACTGGGGGATCCTGTAGGGAGTGGAGCTGTTCCAAGTCCATCCTGCAGCAACGCAATCCCTCATCCCACATGGATCAGCTGGGCCCAGGTAACCCCTCCCCTGAGCACAGGGGATGTTACAGCAGCTGACAGGGTCTTGGCTTTAGTGTTCCCTGCATTAAAACTCCATTTCAAGGGCAGTGACACTGGCTCTGATGTGCAGCCAGCACTGCCCAGGCACTCCCTGTCACAAGACTCTGCCTTAGTTGCTTATAGGTTTCTCCACTTTAATTGCTCTGACTGACATTTTCCATTCCAGGCTGATGTCTGCCTCAGGCTTCTCTTAAATTTCAGCAAAAATTATTCAGCTTTTTTTAGAGAGTAGTTTACATGGAAAATGCACTGTTCTTACCATGGTAAATTTTGCCATTTTATTGAGATTCTGGTACCCTCTGCTTTACAGTAGTGGCCTGGTGTTTTACATAAGTTAATTTACGGGGAAGCTGGAAATGTTATCCAAATGTAGACAACTTTGCAGTTTGTGGAGAATCACAGATAAGATGCTTCAAGGAGAGGGAATTGCTAATGCTGCAAATTGAAGCATTCAGGAGTCAGGAGTGGCAGAACTAAGGATAAGCAGCAGCTTTCCCCTGCACACAGACATTGTGATTACACATCATCCAGCCTTGTATTTCATAATTCAGAAGCCCAGGTGTCTGAATTAAGGTTGCATATCTTGCATCTCCCAAGTTCCCAGGCTTTTGTGTTAGTTGTTTTTTGGCAAACTACCTCACTCTTTTAAACACCGGTTGATTTTGTTTTGTAGTTTGCAATAAAAATAGAGCCGAATGCCACATTTACTTACTTCAAAACACAAATCTAGGATTCTCTACCTAAACTCTGTTGAAAACACATAAAGGTTTCATGCTAAAAAAACCCCTAAAGCAGACGCTTGATCAAACAAGGTATTGTTGGGGTGGATTGCCTGGGAGGGCTTGTACAGCTGAGTTTAGTAACATCAGGGATCCTGTCTGAGAGCTGTGTTCAGCAGGAGGATCTCTAAATGATTTATGAACAGTTGAATCAATAAGCAACCACTGGTGTTGAAAATGTCTTTTGAAGTGAGGTATCCCAGTCCTCTTTTACAGCGTCTGCCTGGAGTCCAAAATAAGGAAACAGGTTGAAGATTAACATCTCAAAAGGCTGTGGAGGAGTAGGATTTCCTAAGGAAACCTTTCCTAGTCATTTAACCACTATTGCCCTTCAGACAAAGGTTCTGTTGCAAGAAAATTGAAGTGTCATGATAAAGCCACGGGATTTCAGCAGCTCTGGAATGCAGGAGTTTCCAGTGTGCAGCTGAGAAGAGCTGATTATGCTGGCACAGACACAATCATGGAATCTCACCATGGTTTGGGTTGGAAGGGACCTTAAAGCTCATCCCATTCCAGCCCCTGCCATGGGCAGGGACACCTCCCACTGTCCCAGGCTGCTCCCAGCCCCAGTGTCCAGCCTGGCCTTGGGCACTGCCAGGGATCCAAGGGCAGCCCCAGCTGCTCTGGGCACCCTGGGCCAGGGCCTGCCCACCCTCCCAGGGAACAATTCCTGCCCAAGATCTAACCTGAACTTCCCCTCTCTCAGTTGGAACCCAGATGCAAACAGGGTTATTGTCAAGAAGAAACACCAGCATTTTGAAATGCTGAGATTTTACATCATGCACCATTTTTTGCTTAGATTCTAGATAAAGAATGTCCAACAAAAACCCAACTAAAATATTAGAATGCCAAGAAAACTTCCTTTGCTCTTTCCCAGTTAGAAATGCCACAGATGCTGGCAAGGAATTTCAGGGGCTCTTTGGCTGTCCTTGAGATAGAGGAGAAAGCTTCAGAATGTTGTCCCCAGAGCCAAGGGCTCCCCACACACACAATGGTACAACAAGCTCGGAGCAAAATGGTGGAAATCCAAGGCTTCAGGGCTTGTTGATGAAGAGAAGAAATGTGATCTTTTTAACTTCAGTTAGGGTCAAAGAGCTGCTGGGTTCACTGTCACAAACATAAAGAAAAGGCTCTTCAGCTTGCAACATTGGTAATGTAAAACTAGAGTCAGACTCCCAGGCTTCTGGGCTGCCACCCTGAGGACTAAGAGCCTCTGGCAACCACTATAACAATTTTATCCCTTAGCTGTAAGTTCTGAGAAAGGGAGCAGCAAGATCTACCAATGCACACCTCCATCCAAGAGCAACCAAAATCAGAAACTCGGAGTCTTGATGTTCTGCTAAGAACACACATAAAACTTGCTACCAGAAGTTGTATCGCTCCACCAGCAAGAGTGACAGAACAGCAGCCTCACAGAACTAGCAGATCTGTCATATATTCATGGGTTTAACCAGCACACTGTGACAGACATCCTCCTAACCATTTTATGAGGAAAGAACTCGCCGAGTGAAAATCCCTGACCCCACCACGATAATTCTGTTCAAAGGCACAAGAAGTGCCAGGTATGGGAATGGACTGAACCTCGCTGACTATCAGCTTCACAGATTAAAGATTTCCTCTGAATATTTTTTAAGGGGGAGATAACACCAGACATCTGGCTGAATTTTAACATTTCTTAGGAGAGACTTGACAAGACAACAGATTCACAGTTAATGAATTCAAAGCTCCATGAATATAGAACAGCTCCAGCTCTGCGAGGATGAGCGTTACCTCCAGAGAGCTCAGCTACAGAGCAGGGATGCTTTATTTTGTCAGGAAGGCTACCAAGCTATGTCACCAGAAAGAATCAGCTGATTTCCTCTGGGATCACCACTGGTTCAGAAAAGCTCTGTCTAGTTAGGATAAAACACACCAAAAACATAAGCAAGTAACATAAGGCTGATTATCTTCCCTTTCAATGAAGTTTCCAATTCCTCATGACATGTCAGTGATGGATGCAGAGTTTTTAAAAGACCCTGTGGCAAGAATGAAAGCACTCGGAGGATAAGAGAAAAGGAAAAACTCATTATAGCTTGCAGAGGGAAAAAAGCTGGCACACAAAGGAGGGTCTTTGACTCAATGACTGATCAAACAATTCCAAATGGCAGGTGGATCACTGAAAACAGGAGCTCTGTGCTGCCAGCAAGTGCTTTTGCACTAGGACCTGGAAAAAACAGGAAATAAACCAGAAAAGCTCAAAATGTCATGGATAATGCAGACACATGTTGTAATTAGGCTGCATGAGCACTACAAAACATTACCATACATATTCCCTGTGGGACCTGAAGCTGTTTGCTGTGGCCACACTGACCCACCTTGCCATGAGCATTCCACAGATATTTGTAGGAAGCAATTTAGAGCCATGGAGACACAACTCCATCTGCCTGGGTGTGTTCCCTGCACTGTCCACAGAGACAGGCACTGTAAAGGACCAGTGCCCACACCCAGTGTGACACAGACATCCCCTCCTGCGCCTCTGCCACCGGCACAGAGGGCACAGCCCAACCACTGCTGGTGTTCAGGCAAGTGCCAGAGCCTACTGGGGCACTGCTATCGCAAAGTATCTCTGAAAAACTCATTTGGAACAAGTGCAGCAAGTGAATTGATGCGGCAAACAGGGATTTTGGTGATTTCTTGACAAAAAATGACAATGCTGTTCGTAGCTAGTCAGAGTTAAGCACACCAGGTAGAGCAGCATTGTCCATCCCTCCTTTCAGAACAGGGAAAGTGGGAAGGGGAGCACCTGGAATATTACTAAATGTGCTCCCTTCAGCTGTGGAAGCAGGGACTTCCACCCTGTCCTGTCTATTCTGGACAGCAATGGGTTACACAGGGAGCCAAGGGAGAACCGGAGAGAGATGTCCTGTCCCCAAAGGTTTCAGCTACTCTGTGTGCACACATCCCTTCACAATGAAAAAAATAAAGCAGGAGCTGTCAACAAGATTATTTTAGAGGAAATCAGATAGCAAAGCATGAGTAATTACTTCACTAAATCAAGTAATCTCTTTAATCTTGAAAGGAAATTTCAAACCTGCCTTTCAGCAAGCTTTATTTCCGATTCCATACTCAATTTAGGCGTAAAAACTGTTGGGTTTTATTTTTAAGAAATGCATAGAGGGACTGAACTCTGAAGACCGTGTCTTCTTGGGTGTGAAGAAATTATTTAAGACAAATTATAGTGCTGTCACACTCATACCTCATAGTTTAAAATAAATCTTGTCATCTAATTATACAAGAGCTTGAGTTTGTTTAACAAATTTCTCAGAGGCATTTGTGTGGCACTCCATCTCCCTTCGCCTCTGATTACAGCCTATCATTTCAGTCTTTGCCTTCTGCAGCTCCCTGTGTCTCACGGTGGTGTTTAACAGGTTGCATTTATCACATCTCCTCAGCTGGGCTGAAGCTGATAAAACCGTGGAGTCTCAGCACAGTTCGTGGCAAATCACAATTAAAGAATTATTTAAAAACAAAGGCACCCCAAAGTGGGATTTCTGCTCCCACACTAACAACTTTCACAGCGGGAAACTGGGGCTCTGAAAACAGTTTTGATGTCCCGCCCACAGGTCTACTGAGAAAATTAAGGGAAAAGGAAAATTCCCCTTGTGTTTTAATTCTCGTGTGATATTATCAACATGTCAGGGCACACTTGACTAGATCATGATAATTATTTCAAAAAAATAGAGTCTGCAAAAGACTCTGCCTCTTCCCTTCTTGCTTGTCAATGAAGTCAGATAAATTGTTCAAAAGAGTTCTCTCTGAGGCAAAAGAGGGGCAAGGAACCATCATCAGATAAAAATTAAGTGAAGCACAGCTCCCTAGGAAGTGCTTAACCAACTTATTGTTATAATATTGGAGAGACTTCATTGACCAAAACATTAAAGACAAAATTAAGAAATACAAGCCCCAGGCTGCAGAGAGAATGTGAAGCCCTTCAGGAGGCTGGCAAGCTCTAAGTGATTAGGCCTGACTCTGAAAGATGACATCTCACTGATGTTTTTTACTGTAAGCCAAGAACAGTATTTGTGTCTTAATCACCTGACGACCATAATCTGGTTTCGTGGTGCCTCATGACTGCACGTGTGAGCATTTGATCACACACCCGGAGCTGGGAGGCTGCGCAGGCTGCTGAAAACAGGCCCAGAGGTGTTCCCCAGTCCAGGTATTGATAATTCAGGTCATTTCCAGTTCTCTGAGCAATCTCCTGAGATCCAGCTCTTCCCACTGGGGGTTCAGGAGATGCTGTGCCATAGCTTGGCTCGTGTGCTCACTCACTGGTCACCTTGCCTTTGTGTTAAGCTGTGGCGGACATTAACAAGCTGCTAAATTCAATTTTGATGCAGTTTTGAGGCCTCTCCTCAAAACTCAAATGCAAATGTGCCCATTTCATTAAGCAGTTAGGAGCATTTTAGCTCATATGGAGGGGAACAGTAATTTTTAAAAGTCAATTATATTTGCCTAATTTTTTCCTCCATATTTCTGACTGCTCCTTTTCCCTTCAGTAGAAGAACTGCAGCTGCTTCATCACTTCTTTCAGACAGCTGTGACACATTCCACATATTATTGGGCGTGTTCTGCAGGTATCTCACTCATGATACCCTGCCTGATTGCACACAAGAATATCACTGCTGAATTCTGTAGTTCACTTCATCAGGAATAAACAACTCCAGTTTTAGTTCTGTGCTATGGGGTTTCCAATATTGAAATTTAAATCAAAACTTGAAGGAGAAAGGGGGCTATCACAGCCCTGCCTTTTTAGTTTACAATTTATTATTTCAGTCAAAAATATTTAGATTTTGATGCATATATTCATCCTTTCTATTACACAGGATCTAATGCAAGATCTTTTAAAACACCGCATTTATTCCAACACTACCCCAGAGTCAGAAGTAACTGTGAGCTTTACTTATGATATTAATTATTAGAATCAGTTCTTAATATCAAAAAAGAGCAACTAAAATTCACAAGCAGCAAGCCTTATCCTACTGTTTCAGAAATTTTGAGCAAAAATAATAATTTAAAAAAAAAACTGAAAAAAAAATGTGTTTTCTCAATGATCAATCATTCCTCAGTAAATTTCTTTAGTTTTTGAAGAAGAATTTGCACCAAGGTCCATCTCCATCTTCGGAAGGAGTGAAAGCCCTTTCAGAACAAGAAAGATTTGCCTTTCCCCTTTCTGTTCCCTGCCCCTCCAAGAGATGCTCTTGTTGTTGGCAGAGATGAAAGAAGCTATTTGCTTGTGACAAGAACAAGAAAATCTTACTGATGAAAAGAGAGGCAGCTTTTCTGTTTGTTTCTCAATTAAATCAATAAAACCCAAAATATGCCAGTCTCACTTTCCATTTCGAAATGCATTGGACAGCCCCAGGGCAGAGTGCTATTCCTTCATTATTCTCTCTACTAGTCTTCAAATAATGCTATTTAGGATCAATGATCACCTCAGACATGCTAATATAAGCCCAATTTGTTTCCATAATAATTGGCATGCTGCTATTTAGTGCATTATAAATGGCTGAATAAATTAATCACAGATTCTTACAGTGGCTATGTGCACTGCAATTTGTCTTTACAGAGTTACTACTGTCAGATCAAGTTTTTATCTAGTCTTAATTTTTAGCATTTAATTACATTAGTATTCACACTATAAAACATACAAAGAGGTCTCAATTATCATTGCCCTTCATGAAATGAATTAATTTAAGTCATAAACCCACTCTCTTGTAGAAAAGAACATTCAAGGAATCACTGTTTAGCTCATGGACTATCTGGTGTTTTCTTCCTGTCTAAATGAAATATCCTCACTGTACTCTTACTGCAGTGCACAAAATGTCCATTTATCATTGTGCTTTTCATCAGCTTTTGAGTCAGAGGAGTGACCCTTCATCTACTACTTCATTTAAACATCACTGGAGCTTTTTGGGGGATCCTTCCCCATCGGTAATGGTACATATCCTGAAAATTAAACCTGTAAAAACAACTCTGGCCTTCATGTTTTGCTGAATTACCCTTTAAAAGAAACCTTTTTTCAAATTAATGCCCTCTGTGTTTCAGCACACTTCACTTCCAGAAGCTGTACCCATGATGGGAAAAAAAAAGGATGCTCATTCTGCATCAGCCCAGGCTTAGGAGATGTTGAATTTTCGAAGGGGGCTGATGAATTATATCTAAGCTGAGGAGGGAATAAAAATAAACTTCCTTGCCTTGTGCGAGAAAGGAGAAGGGAAGAGTTTCTAATGGTAAGAGGGAAAGTGGTGCAGGACCAAACAGAACTGGTGGAATGTGTGCAGGAAGGGATCAGGGAGTGCAAGAGAGGCCAGAACCTGGAGCTGGCAAGATGGCAGCAGAGCCTCACACCCTGGCAGGGAAGCCAAGAAACAATATTGGCAGACAGGGGATGAGAAAGGAAAGAGGATAGAAAAGGATTAATAATTCAAAGCTGGTTTACAGTGGCTTAGTCCCCATGCTCAACACACAGATAGAAACTGAACACGGGTGGCTCAAACGAGATCCCTGTGCCTGGCACAGGCAGCACTTGTCAGGTACCACAGGATGGGGCAACCCCCTCTGCCTTGAGCAGCTCAGAGAGAGGATTATCCAGGGAATGGAAAGGTTTGGTCACCAACAGATTCTGCCGCAGACACCCAGCTCATCCTCCTCCAAGGAGAGCAAAACCATCACCACCCAGCTCAGAACCCACTTTGGATGGTGCTCCACGAGTGAGAGGGCTCCGAGCCAGGGCAGCCTCACGAGAGGAGTGTGGCAGCTTTTCTCCTTGGCAGGTGTAAGAAAACCATGTTCAGCAAACTCTCTGCTTGCCACACCTGAGATGTTTTCTCAGCACCATGTGGTTAATCCAGGTGTCTCCACACGAAATGTATCCAAGAGAAGCTCCCACTGCTGTCCACACAGAGAGCACCCTAAAAAAAACACACATCCCATTTCTAATAAAACCCCTCAAGGCAGCTGTTTTGCCTCTACCTGAATTTGCCTGACACTGAGCTGAAGTTACACATATCTTCTGTAGTCCATAAAGAGAGAATGATGTGACCCTGATTCATATTCTCTAAGCCAAATTCATATTCTGCTGGCAAAAGGATTCACCCACTCTCTGGTGACAACTGGAGATGCATAAGAAAACAAGACTCCTGCAGGTGTCCCAAGTGATAACAATCTCCAACCCCGGCACCAAAATCACTTGAAAGTTTCAGAGGTAGTTGCTGAATTGCTACAGAAGTCATTACAATCACAGCTTTGCTGCTAGCCTTCCAAAATTCTCAACCTAAGCAAAGAACAAATTCAGGGAAAAATAGCAGAACAAGCTCACAAATAACACAGCTGAGAAGTATGTCCCAAATTATCTAATTTTTTTTAACTGTGCTAAGTCATTTCTTCATTTCCCATTGTTCACATGCCCTAGCCAGCCATAAGAATGGTATAAAAAGAAAGTATCTTCTAGCTATAAACTCCTTCCACAGTTAAGTTCTGAAAAGAAAATATGTATACTAATTATCTCATCATTAAGTTACTAATTCTATTGAAAAAAAACTGCAACACATTGATTTTCTTCTTTTTTCCTTTGCCCTTGAGGAAAAAGTTTGTGTATAATTATCAGTTTCCCTAACTCTTTACCTGCCCTTTTCTTTTCATAATGAAAGAAACTCCTTCATCTGTCTGCAAAATTGTATCGCAATGAGACAGGCTGGAGGAAATCTGAAACCCAGCGATGGTTCAGGGCTCTGGAGAAAACAAGCAATATCCATCCCTAACCTCCTCCTGACCTATCCCTGGCCTTAGACAAACAAGTTAAACATTCAATTAGTAGAAAAGGAATGACTGTGCTGTTTATTAATTTGGAGGAAGAAGTGCAATGCTTTGCATATTAATTGACCTAATGTGCCACGCAGCATCTGAACTCCTCCTGGATAAATCCCATCCTGTCCCAGACACTCAGTCCTGAGAGGCAACTTGATGGCAAAATGTCTTGCGCACAGGTCTGTGCACATTTGCATTGCATGGAGGAAATGTGGAATTAATGATTTCTCCATTTCAGTATCTCCTGAACCCTGATTATTTATCACAGATTGAACTCCCCAACTCCTTGATGTCCCTTCACTGTAACTTGTTTTCCATGCTCTCTTCCCATTCTCCCTCACTCCCTGCTCTTTGCTTCAATCTTTAACTTCCACCTCTCTTCCGATTTACACCTGGGTTTACAGCCTCTCCATTCCAACCTCATTCCAGCACAGCCTCTTGGGCCCCCTGCCCATGGAGCTCCCGTGGCTCTGCGCTGCCCTCAGTGCTCCAGCAGGGCAGGGCTGCTTGGGATCAACTCCACCAGAGCTGCTCCTGTCCCAGCTCTCCATCCCTTGGGACGGGCTGGTGTCCCTGAGGGGTGACACAGATGGGTGGGAGCAGTGGAACTCGGTGGCTGGGACACCCGGGATCAGAGCAGTGTGGTTTGAGGCACAGCTGGCACCACATCAGCCCTGGAATTCCTGGCTGTTCCTGATTTCCTGGTCTGATCCCATTTAGCATCCTCACCTGGAGCGTGGGGCAGAGCACATCCAGCACCAGTTTGTGATGGAGCCAGCCTGGGGCAGAGAGCAGTGGGATACAGAGCTGCTGGGCAGAGGGGCCTCAGCAAAGGTGCTCACAAGGACCTTGGGAAGGTCGAAGTTCGCCCCCCCCCCCCTCCACTGCATGACTGGAAATATAATCTCAGTGCGTTCTGTAAAAAACAAACAAACAAACAAAACCCTACACACAAATTTTCACTCCAAAGAACAGAACAAACTAAAACTTTGGTAACTGCCATGTAAGACCCTTGGCATTCTAGCAGCAGCGTTTCAGGACTGCTCAATAAAATATGGATATTCCTGATTTGTTATTCAACTGTCTGACCTTGAGAATATGTGATCACCACCCATCCCCACAGTCTGCACAGAAATCCTCTTCCAATCTGTTGTGCACTGTTGAAATTAAGAAGTTGAAGCTCGGACTGGTTAATTAGATGGATGAAAGAATGGGGCATGGAAATCTAAACTCAATAGAATTCATTTCTGGAGACAAAGAGGTCAAGTGTGCATTATTCTTGAGAGCTTACACAGCTTTTCTGGGTATTTATTCAGTACTGAGGCTTCAGTGGGTAGGCAGCAACATTCCATTTCAGTGATATCCTAGGAAATGCAGGTACTTCTGGAATTACACCACGATTTACTTTGGGCAACAGACAGTTTTAGCACAAATAGCTCAGTCACATTGTTGGAATGCCAAGTATCTCTCAGCATGAAAGAGAAGCTGAATGAACAATACACATTTCTTCCTTTGGCCTCCAATCAGAATTAAGAAATTAATCTGGTTCATTTGATAACTGGCATTTGAACCATCCCATTTGTTTTCACACAGACAAGATGTACTACAGGTAGACTGGGCTTGGAGCCCCATTTCACAACACCTTCTCGGATTCAAAAAGAGCTCAGGAGCTCTATCTAAAAAAGTGAGAATTCTATTAGGTTTTGTATGAAACCCACTGCCCCATTCCTTCAGGAAAGCAAGGAAGAACACAAGTCTAACTTTAAGTTAAATACATTCATGTATTGACGTGAACAGCTTTCACAGCAATTAGGGAATCTTCTTGCCCTGACAGACAAATAATAAAATTCTGTTTGCACTTTCCTGTTGTCTGTAGGTGTTCTCTGTACGTGTGATCAGGCCAGGTTTCACTGCACCACCCTGCCATGGATACTGGGCTCTTCTGACAGAGATGCTTCTGCTCCTCTGAGCCATAAATTGTTGTGACACCCAAGCTTTTTTTCAGATGTTTCAGCTGCAGAACAGCATCATCCCAGACTCCCAGCTGCATGTTTCCCTGCAATGCTGTGATGTGCAGCCATTGATTTCACTGCTTTGTCTCTAATTCACATTTCCCTTGGGAGGAAGGCCTGAGGACTTTTTTTTGTGAGAACAGATTGTATTAGCTAAATTTGTGGTTTTCCCCAGAAGACAAAAAAAGCACTGTGGGTGGGTTTGTGTAACTGGTTCACGTTAAGACCGTTTTTCTTATGAAGTTCTACTGTTGTAGTGAAGTTAAGTGGTCTTGCCTCAAGTTTAGAGACAATGATGGTTCACCCAGAACTGTAATGGCACACACAGGTTGGTGGGGAGCTTCAGAGTGTTTGGAACAAAGAGCAGGAACATGGAGCTTCAGGAGATCTAAATCTGGAACATGTCAAAGTGACATTTCATTTGTTTGTGAAAATCACTGTGGAGGATGGTTGAGTACTCAAGGTAAAGCAACGCTTCGATTATCACATTCTGAAATCCTGAGTAAGAGTAATCAAATTGTCTAAATAATGTGAAGCAGTCTTATTTGCTGCTCTCCTACAGCAATTACAGTGCCTGGTTGGTAATTTTCTCAATGCAGAAACCTCACAAGCAACAGAAATCTTTTGTGTTTTTTAATGATAAAAGCAGACATGGAAAGATAACAATAGGTATTTTAAAACAAAACTTATTTGCAGGAATATTTATATGCTGTCTCTATCAACACCTCTCATTTCTTGGAATATCACAGAGCCAAGTACTAAAACACAAGGATGGGATTATGGTCAGAGCATTTTATTGCTACCTCTTCTTTTGAGCAAAGTTACAGTTTGCGAAAATAAGATGGGAGGAGGCAGGAAAGATGGAACTACTTTTGCCTCATGGCAAAATTGACTTTAGTGGAAATGCATTTTTGTCTATGTGATACCAAAAAATAAGGAATAAAGAGAAAGTTGAGGTTTTCACAGCTTGGCTATAGATGAAACACATCTTGTACAGCCACAAAACTACACCGGAGTAAGTGCCAGTGGGAAAATTAATAACAGGAACAAGTGATAGCATGAGCACTGGAACCAGTGATCCCTGGGTTTTATGGATTTAAATTGTGTGCTTGGATTCTCTGGTATTTAATAAAGCAGAAGCTTGGCTTGCTGGTCTGGAGCCCTGCCTGCTTCAGCCTTTCCCTCCACGGTGCCATCAAACAGCCTCAGCTACTCCCAGTCTGCATCCGGGACATCTCTGGAACCCGGTATTTCTCAGAATCTCATTACTTTCTTAAATTTAGCTCGAGTTAGCCAAGTGGATACCCAACCTTCCCTACCCCTGCCCCACACTCATGGGGAGACACTGATTCTTAAGAAGCAAGACTGAAAATTGCCTGCAAGACTCATCCCACAGCTGGGAGGAGCTTCCATAACCATGTGCCCTGGGAACGCATCAGCCCTTCAAAAGCTGCTCCAGCATTTTCCTGGCTGCACTGCTGACAAAGCCCTGACAGTGATCAGCTTGCTGATCACCCAAAATTCCTCATTCTTTCTTCAGTTTTTACTTTGTCTGTCTGTCCATCCACTGCCTCACCCTGGCTGGATTTGGACTGGAAACCCTTTGACAGAGAGATCACCCTTTTGCTTCATTTGTTTCTTCAGCAAGAACAAAATCTTCCATGTCTAAGACCAGATACTGAACACTGCATTTGTTCAACTAACAGATAGTAATGATATTAATATAATGACAGCTGAGCAGGATACTTTTTAGACTTGTACAGTACTCACCCTGACCTGCTGTCATCGATAAGGGACTGTCAGTTGTTCCAACACAATAAATGAGGTATTATTCATGTAACAAACAAATCTGCCAGACCTCTTTACCAGCCTGCCCAAATTCTCAGAGTGTTTATCCAAAGCAAACCATTGCTTAAAGTTGGCAGACTCGTTATTTTTCATATTAATATGTGTACCAACTCGAGGGTTCCCAGTAAACCATTGCAGGCCTCCCCCTGCAGATGGATGGGGGATTGCACTGTGATTTATGGCTCATCACCAGCACATTATTCAAAAGACCTCCATAACTCATTTATATCGGTCAGAAAGTGCATTTGACTTGACAGAATCATTATCCACATTATCACCAGAACTCACACATGGTCCTCTGCCTTTGGAATGGATATTGGATTTGAAATCCCTGGACACCACTCAGTCCATTCCTGTGCACTGCAGTCACACAGCATCCAGTGCCCACCACATTCCCTTTCACACATCCAATCCTGGAACACTGATTTTTGATGGCTGTTCTACACCATCTGATACTTGAAATGCTACATCTGTTTGAAATGTCCATTGGTACAAGAAATAGCCTTGACATTATGAAGCTCAGCCATACTATTATTTGTAGGGAATTTAAAATTCTATTCCACTTTTGAGGCAAGTTTTATTTTTGCCTTATTTTATGCATACCACTGCATTTAAAAAAAAAAAAAAAACAGGGGCAAAATTAATGCTACTTCTGTAACTTATTTTTCACCACCTGAACAAAGTGCTTGTGTGTTTTCATACCTCCAGTTCCAACACTGCTCTTTTTGGTGGATCAGACTCACTAATTCCCCATTTCCATGAGCACAAGTTATTGGAATGCTTGTTCTTTAGCAGGTGAGTTCTGGCTATGGTTATTCATAGGTATGCCTTTGTATTACAACACAAGAATATGGTGCTGGAATATCAGACCTAGCTCTGCTGCCAAGTCAAACCCTCCAAAATCAGAATAAAAAACATCATTTCTGAAAACAAAGTTTCCTACAAGCCAGAAGAACTCAAGTTTTACTCTAGCCTGTGAGACTTCAGCTTCCACTCTCATAAACACTTCAAACAGATAAATATTGAAATGGAGAGGGAGCAGAAGAGGATGAAGGTTGTCCCTCTTCTGCTGTTCAACAGGTTCTCTTATTGCTTTAGACCACAGGAAAGGACCAGGCATTATAAATAAGGGCTCATAAGGATATAAATTTCATGCTAACACATTTTTTCAGACAGCTTTGTAAAGGTAATGTTATCTTTGGACAGCAAGAATTAACTAGACAGACTTAATTCCCCTCAAGGCATTACTCACATTCTGTTATCAAATTATTCAGTGCTTAAAGAGAAATACAAACAGTCAGTAAAGATTTGAGAGATCATGTGAGAAATTACCTTCAGCTGAACTAATTCTGGTTCTAACAAATTTGCACAGCCTGAATGGTCACTTTTCTGCTGCTTTAGACTTTCCTCCTGCTGCCTCTTGCAGTGATACAAAAAAGAGAGGTGAAAAAGAGCCAAGTTCATTATTCGTAGCTCTGAATGTCACAAGATCATTTCCAAAATGCAGATTATCACATCATCACTTCAGCTTCTAGAAACTCATTTATTTCTGACCTGTTTTGCATTTCTGACCTGCTTTGCTATTTATGTAAAAAGATGAATACTGTTGCTTTAGCTGCCACCACTCCTGTGTATCTGTGCCTAATATATATTCCACTTTCAATTTATTATCATGAACCCTCAGATTATAAAGATTTTGTTTCACATGGCAAGTTTTGCGCCTGTATTTTTTTATTTATTGTGCAGGTTAAACTATACAGGGACTTAACTAACTGTACACATATTTTCCTGGAATAACCATGGCAACTGAACATACCCCACACTGCACAAACCCATCCCTTGAACACCATCTCCCACTAGATCTTCTTTAGCTAATTCACACATCATCAGGACACTTTCAGGGTGCAAATAAACCACGTATCATGCTAGGACATACTCTGATATTGTACCACTGACTCCCAGGAGAGTCCACCTAGGGCCATTAAATTCAAAGATATCTCCAGCATAGGGCACTCCAGCAGCACCTCAATGAACCATGCAAACAAAATAAGACCTCTGTTCCTCTTTGGAAAATTGTAATAATGGGAACTA
The DNA here is from genome assembly GCA_013389985.1 of Dryoscopus gambensis. Lineage (NCBI taxonomy): Eukaryota > Metazoa > Chordata > Aves > Passeriformes > Malaconotidae > Dryoscopus > Dryoscopus gambensis. The sequence continues at coordinate 157,772 of WEIT01027337.1, forward strand.
ATTGTTCTTTTTCTGTTAATGTCTCTGTGAACAATCCTGACTGTGCCTGACTAGAGAAACTCTTTCTGCTTTTAATTTTTTTGTGACATTCAAGAGAGGCTCAAGAGAAAAACCCCTCCTGATAACAACAAAAATTGCAATGCTGCCTTCATGTGAGCCTGTTTTTTACAACACTGAAAAGGCTTTTCTCCTGCTCAAGGTTATGCCCTTACATCTGGCAAAGCCAAAAGAGAATTGCTGAGCAGGTTGAACCATTAGGATGAAAATCCCATTTTTTGAACAATGCTGATACCTCGTCTTTATCACTCTATTGATTGAGCAGGCTTGTGTGATTTACCCGTGTTGGGTTTAGCTGCGTGACAGACAAAAGAGAAGAGGGAGAAATCCATGCCAATCAAACAGCATTTCTTAGGAAAAAAACATACATTTGAAATTAAAAACTAGACTGCAATATTTAGGCTGTCTAGAGAGAGGTAGAAATCCAGCACAGGTGGGTTGAGGAACTAGGAGGAAATGAAATGCCAGAACCGCCAGGCCAGAGCCTTTCCTAGCGCCCAGCTCAGCGGGCACAGCCTCAGCACGGGCAGCCCCAGTCCCCGTGCCAGGCTGGGCGGCCGTGGGGCCCGGACGGGCGGCAGCAGCGGGGAGCGGGAGCTGTCCTGGTGCATCTGTGCCTCAGCCCAGGCCTCCCTCGCACCTCAACTCCGGGTCAGCCTCGGCCCGGGAGCCGCTCGGCTGCCTCGGTAATTGGCTGAAAAGGCAAAGGCTAGAGGTCAATTAGCCCAGGAGGTAAAGGCTAATTGCACACTTGTCTTTGGGAGCCCAGCTGGGAGAGGCTGCAGCCAGCGGCCGGTCAGAAGAGCTCTGCCAAAGTTGGACATAGGATTTAGCACGAGGAGGAGGAAGAAAGGAGTGGGAGTTATTTGTGGGTTTCTTTTTTCCTACTTGTGGAGTTCAGTTACACTGGGAGTTGAAAAAAGCATGACTCATCTGGAAGGATTATTTTAAAATGAAAGAGATTCACAACTCAAACCAATTTAATGACAATTCCTCTCTCTGCCTGAGGAGACTGAATGCGGAATGCCTGAGGAGAGCTTCCACCTTCACAAAAGTGTTCTAATCATCATTTTTGCTACTTTAAGGGAAGGTAATCTTTCCATTTTTTCTTAGGCAATCAAACATTTACTGGAGGAGAAACTATAGCTTGAGTATTCCACTCTTATTAGGTACCTGCAAGATTATCCTCGGGATCCAGACTAACCCAAGTGGTCTGTGCAAAGTAGACCAGGTTGGACTTGAAGAACAATTAGCAAAAACCTCGTGGGGGTAGAAACAGGTCCCAGAACTCTGACTATTCATTTAGAGTGAAATTGATACAGTGAAACCATTTCAACAGAAGGGTTTCAAAGCACTGAAACCAATATCCTGTGAGTCTGGTGGGTTAAGCAATAAATGCTGGAGTGCCCTAAATGCTGACTTGTTGCATTTTTCCTTTGATCTTGACCTCAACCTCTTTTCCCAGATGAATTTATTTGGCAGGCTCAAGCAGTCTCAAGCTGAACAATACTTCATTTTTCCAGGAATTTGCTATCCTATGCAGTCAAACATACTTTGCCCCACTGTGCTCTATAGACTTCTGGAGTTTGTAAATGTTTAACTTTCCTGGCAGGTCCCAGACGTCAGCAGAAGGATGGAATTGTTTCCACAGCAGCAGGCTCTTCTGCTGGGTATAACACTGTTGGGATACTCAGGGACAGGGGCATTTTCATTTTCTGCTGGGTTTTCTGATTGGGTTTTTTTCGGTAAGGCTTCACCTGCATGGTTTTGCATCAAAACTGGGTCTCTGTTGGGCATCATCAACACCATCATTTTTCCTGTTAAAGAAGGAGAGGATATTTTAATTGGGAGTCCTGGTCCTGTGCTATGTAAAGAACAGATTATACATTGGAGTTTAGAATCAAGGAGCTCCCATGTCTTCAATTTTGCCTGTCGAGAGTTTTGATCAGTTCAGCATTAAGGACAGAATGGCTGAGGTTGGAAGGGAGCTCTGGAGTTAACAGCAAGGAAGAAATGTTCTGTAAGGCCTGCCAGGTTTCCCCTTGCCTTGTTTTCCTGTATGATTAGCAAAGTTCAGTGCCTCCAGACCGGCATGAAGGTGTTTAATGTCAGAGCTTAATAATACAGCATACATTAAAAGTATAAATACAACATTTTTGCAGCTCAGAGAAAATATTTGCCCAAGACAAGTTAAAACTATGTAGCCATATCATCTCCTGTTTTGCTGGATATAAAATGACCCTGTAAAGCCTTCTGACATTCTCCTTGCAGCTGAGGATTGAGGCTATGACCTTTGCAAAGCCTTCCAAAGAGCCTCACAGGCAGCCAACTCTTACAGAGAAAGTTTCATTAGATGCCAAAGACTTTTTTTGATAAACGTGGTGGCACAGTTGCCCTCTCTCATGAAAAATGGCCAAAATAGTTCTTTTTTATTTGAAAGAAAACCAGCTACTGGAGCTGAATGACTTCAGAAGACTTGTTTTATAACAAGTCCAACCCAGGAAGTTTTAATTAACTGCAAGGAGGGGGAACTTACCATAAGGGACCCGCAGTGGCTGTGGAGTGTCCATCCCTGGAGTTACTAAAACATGACTGGAGAAGCCCCAGGCAACTTTTTCTGGCTGGACCCACTTTTAGGAAGTCTGGGTGACCTCTAGAATTCCCAGCCAAACTAAATGATGCCACCAGCTGAAGTTGTCACTGTCCTGGTTTGACAGGAAGGGAGTTTTTTAAGGAAGGTGTAGTCAAACCAATCATGGGTTAGAAGTGAATATTGACATCTGGTGTGGCCACTAAGGAGATGTGTCACCTCTGAGAACATGGGGAGATAAAGGAGAGAAGCCCAGAGGCACTTCCTTTTGTGTTCCGGTTATCGAAGGGAGCACATCTCCTCCCTCACCCAGCCCAAGGCCTGGGCCTGGGCCTGGGTGGGGGAGGGGCAGCCATGCAGCCTGAAGCCATGTGGCCTGAGGATGAGAGGTAGGCCGGAGCCCAGTGAGCGAGAGAGAGAGGTGGAAGGGAATGGACTGAGCCAGCTTTTGCAGGATGGAAGGGTGGAGAGACGAAGAGATGGTTCTCTACCCCCCTCTTCGCCCCCCGCCCCCCACCTCCCAGAGAGAGAGACTGCATCTGTGCCAGCCGAACGGAGCGGGGGAGGTTTCCCGGCCTTGGGAGTCCTGGAGCTGACTGCACGGCAGTAGCAGCAGAGACTTTTTAACCCTTCTCTTCCTTGGGGA